>CM055739.1:944628-967128 GCA_029465975.1 Dallia pectoralis | reverse complement strand
AGGGTGTTGTGATGTTTCAGGGTGTGTTGTGTGTTTCAGGGTGTTGTGTGTTGCATGGTGTCGTGGAGTTGTTGTGTTGCTAGGTGACTTATTACTGTTCTCTATTGACTTACAAGGCAGAGGCAAGTGTCCAAATGCACAGCACTATTTTCCTGTAATAATAGCTATCAGCTATGAGACTAAATAATTAATGTGAGCTATTCAATACTCACAGGCTGGCAGCGCACAAAGAGTACACACACACACACACACACACTCACGCACACACACACACACACACACACACACACACGCACACACACGCACACACACGCACACACACACGTGCAACAACTTTATTGTCTGCATGAGTGCTCCAGTTTGGTCTGAGGAGTCACACTCAGGACCTCCGAAGCTGTGTGTGTGTGTCTAGTGATGTATGTGTGTCTAGTGATGTGTGTGTGTCTAGTAATGTGTGTGTGTCTAGTGATGTGTGTGTGTCTAGTGATGTGTGTGTGTGTCTATTGATGTGTGTGTGTGTCTAGTGATGTGTGTGTGTCTAGTGATGTGTGTGTGTCTAGTGATGTGCGTGTATAGTGATGTGTGTGTGTGTGTATAGTGATGTGTGTGTGTCTAGTGATGTGTGTGTGTGTATTGTGATGTGTGTGTGTCTAGTGATGTATGTGTGTATAGTGATGTGTATGTGTGTATAGTGATGTGTGTATATTGATGTGTGTGTGTGTGTGTGTATAGTGATGTGTGTGTGTGTATAGTGATATGTGTGTGTATAGTGATGTGTGTGTGTGTGTATAGTGATGTGTTTGTGTATATAGTGATGTGTGTGTGTAGTGATGTGTGTGTGTGTATAGGGATCAGCCTTCAACAAGGTTTCTCATGTGTTTCACTCTGTGGTGCTCTGGTTTTATCTTTACTTTTAAACCCTGAGGTAATTTCTAATCCCAGTCAATCTGTCCGGCTAGTTACAGTATTTTAACAGATATTCTACTCAATTTCCTTCGTTAGACAGTGCTTTACTAGATACTGTTAACCAGCTCCTAAGTCATTTAAAAAAGAAATAGTGTTTACTGTGTAAAAGAGTAAAGGCAGTCACAAGTGGGAACCTTTTGTTCTAACTCTGTGTAGTTCAGTTTGGGTGGCAAGTTAGTTTCGATTACACACACCAGGAGTGAATTAGTTAATCAGTTGGGTCATTGGGAAATATAGCACTTTGCTTAGAATAATTAGTCTGTTGGTGTTGTTGTTGTCTAGATCGCTGATGTTTTATTAGTAAGCCGCTATTTAGTTCACTTTTATTTGATAAACAGTATCTAGTTATTTTTCACACAAAACTAAAACAACCAAGTAACACGAACAGAAAACATATACTGTATTGAAATAAAATGTGCTTACACAAAGCGACTTAAAACACACATTCAAATAAAAGTAAACCGCAATGACACTCACCATCTAAACCAACGTGAGCTGGAAACAATAAGCAGCAAAGTGCAAACCCAAACTGGCATGTTAAATACCCTGGCGATTAGCTAACCAGAAGCACACCTGTTACAAAACAGTGAACAAAAACAGGAAGTGCAACCGCTAAACTCAGCGTGTGCAACACAAACTCACCACACTTGTGACAGTGTTTAAATAAGCACCACGAACAAAGATTCAAAACCCAAAACCCAAAACCCAAAACCCTAAACCCTAAACCATAAACCATAAACCCAAAACCCAAAACCATAAACCCTAAACCCTAAACCATAAACCCTAAACCCTAAACCCTAAACCATAAACCCTAAACCCTAAACCCTAAACCCTAAACCCTAAACCATAATCCATAAACCCTAAACCCTAAACCATAAACCCTAAACCCTAAACCCTAAACCCTAAACCCTAAACCCTAAACCCTAAACCCTAAACCCTAAACCATAACCATAACCTTCACCCTAACATTCATCTTTCACTTTTGCTTTTTTGCACTATTCAGATACATATTACACATTCTATATTTACCCAGTACATATGTCTACTAGACAGGCACTATTCAGATACATATTACATATTCTATATTTACCCAGTACATATGTCTACTAGACAGGCACTATTCAGATACATATTATACATTCTATATTTACCCAGTACATATGTCTACTAGACAGGCACTATTCAGATACATATTACATATTCTATATTTACCCAGTACATATGTCTACTAGACAGGCACTATTCAGATACATATTACATATTCTATATTTACCCAGTACATATGTCTACTAGACAGGCACTATTCAGATACATATTATATATTCTATATTTACCCAGTACATATGTCTACTAGACAGGCACTATTCAGATACATATTATACATTCTATATTTACCCAGTACATATGTCTACTAGACAGGCACTATTCAGATACATATTACATATTCTATATTTACCCAGTACATATGTCTACTAGACAGGCACTATTCAGATACATATTACATATTCTATATTTACCCAGTACATATGTCTACTAGACAGGCACTATTCAGATACATATTATACATTCTATATTTACCCAGTACATATGTCTACTAGACAGGCACTATTCAGATACATATTATACATTCTATATTTACCCAGTACATATGTCTACTAGACAGGCACTATTCAGATACATATTATACATTCTATATTTACCCAGTACATATGTCTACTAGACAGGCACTATTCAGATACATATTATACATTCTATATTTACCCAGTACATATGTCTACTAGACAGGCACTATTCAGATACATATTATACATTCTATATTTACCCAGTACATATGTCTACTAGACAGGCCCTATTCAGATACATATTACACATTCTATATTTACCCAGTACATATGTCTACTAGACAGGCACTATTCAGATACATATTACATATTCTATATTTACCCAGTACATATGTCTACTAGACAGGCACTATTCAGATACATATTACATATTCTATATTTACCCAGTACATATGTCTACTAGACAGGCACTATTCAGATACATATTACATATTCTATATTTACCCAGTACATATGTCTACTAGACAGGCACTATTCAGATACATATTACATATTCTATATTTACCCAGTACATATGTCTACTAGACAGGCACTATTCAGATACATATTACATATTCTATATTTACCCAGTATATATGTCTACTAGACAGGCACTATTCAGATACATATTATATATTCTATATTTACCCAGTACATATGTCTACTAGACAGGCACTATTCAGATACATATTATATATTCTATATTTACCCAGTACATATGTCTACTAGACAGGCACTATTCAGATACATATTACATATTCTATATTTACCCAGTACATATGTCTACTAGACAGGCACTATTCAGATACATATTACATATTCTATATTTACCCAGTACATATGTCTACTAGACAGGCACTATTCAGATACATATTATATATTCTATATTTACCCAGTACATATGTCTACTAGACAGGCACTATTCAGATACATATTACATATTCTATATTTACCCAGTACATATGTCTACTAGACAGGCACTATTCAGATACATATTACATATTCTATATTGACCCAGTACATATGTCTACTAGACAGGCACTATTCAGATACATATTACATATTCTATATTTACCCAGTACATATGTCTACTAGACAGGCACTATTCAGATACATACTATATATTCTATATTTACCCAGTACATATGTCTACTAGACAGGCACTATTCAGATACATATTATACATTCTATATTTACCCAGTACATATGTCTACTAGACAGGCACTATTCAGATACATATTATACATTCTATATTTACCCAGTACATATGTCTACTAGACAGGCACTATTCAGATACATATTACATATTCTATATTTACCCAGTACATATGTCTACTAGACAGGCACTATTCAGATATATATTACATATTCTATATTTACCCAGTACATATGTCTACTAGACAGGCACTATTCAGATACATATTATATATTCTATATTTACCCAGTACATATGTCTACTAGACAGGCACTATTCAGATATATATTACATATTACATATTCTATATTTACCCAGTACATATGTCTACTAGACAGGCACTATTCAGATACATATTACATATTCTATATTTACCCAGTACATATGTCTACTAGACAGGCACTATTCAGATACATACTATATATTCTATATTTACCCAGTACATATGTCTACTAGACAGGCACTATTCAGATACATATTACATATTCTATATTTACCCAGTACATATGTCTACTAGACAGGCACTATTCAGATACATATTATATATTCTATATTTACCCAGTACATATGTCTACTAGACAGGCACTATTCAGATACATATTATACATTCTATATTTACCCAGTACATATGTCTACTAGACAGGCACTATTCAGATACATATTACATATTCTATATTTACCCAGTACATATGTCTACTAGACAGGCACTATTCAGATACATATTACATATTCTATATTTACCCAGTACATATGTCTACTAGACAGGCACTATTCAGATACATATTACATATTCTATATTTACCCAGTACATATGTCTACTAGACAGGCACTATTCAGATACATATTACATATTCTATATTCTATATTTACCCAGTACATATGTCTACTAGACAGGCACTATTCAGATACATATTATACATTCTATATTTACCCAGTACATATGTCTACTAGACAGGCACTATTCAGATACATATTACATATTCTATATTTACCCAGTACATATGTCTACTAGACAGGCACTATTCAGATACATATTATACATTCTATATTTACCCAGTACATATGCCAACTAAGCAGGGTCTTGTGACTGTTCGTGTTGTGTGTTTTGCTCTGTTCGGACAGTTTATGTCCGTCTTAAAAAGTCGTAAAATGTTTGTTCTAACGCTGCAGCCAGTGGTAGAAGAATAAACCTAATTCTGTTTCTGATGGTCCATTAAAAGGCCTTTGTTTCCCAGTCGTATGAAAGCCATTCAGCTATTCTGTGTGTTTCAGGCACACTATGCCTGCTGGATGTTGGACACTTAGGTTTTTACACATCACATTAAGACAATAACTCCAAGCCGTTACTATCAGGGTCACGCACTATCAGGGTCACGCACTATCAGGGTCACGCACTATCAGGGTCACGCACTATCAGGGTCACGCACTATCAGGGTCACGCACTATCAGGGTCACGCACTATCAGGGTCACGCACTATCAGGGTCACGCACTATCAGGGTCACACACTATCAGGGTCACACACTATCAGGGTCACGCACTATCAGGGTCACGCACTATCAGGGTCACGCACTATCAGGGTCACGCACTATCAGGGTCACGCACTATCAGGGTCACGCACTATCAGGGTCACGCACTATCAGGGTCACGCACTATCAGGGTCACGCACTATCAGGGTCACGCACTATCAGGTCACGCACTATCAGGGTCACGCACTATCAGGGTCACGCACTATCAGGTCACGCACTATCAGGTTCACGCACTATCAGGGTCACGCACTATCAGGGTCACGCACTATCAGGGTCACGCACTATCAGGGTCACGCACTATCAGGGTCACGCACTATCAGGGTCACGCACATCAGGGTCACGCACTATCAGGGTCACGCACTATCAGGGTCACGCACTATCAGGGTCACGCACTATCAGGGTCACGCACTATCAGGGTCACGCACTATCAGGGTCACACACTATCAGAGTCACACACTATCAGGGTCACGCACTATCAGGGTCACACACTATCAGAGACACACACTATCAGGGTCACACACTATCATGGTCACACCTTATCAGGGTCACACCCTATCAGGGTCACACACTATCAGGGTCACGCACTATCAGGGTCACGCACTATCAGGGTCACACACTATCAGGGTCACACACTATCAGGGTCACACACTATCAGAGTTAATCCACACTCTGTCAGATGAAACTGTCACAAAAATATACCTCTTCAATTCAACATGAGTAGTTCACTTATTCACAGATAAAAATAATATACTGAACTTCTCAGCAACTACAGATGTTTGTAGTTTATAAAACTAGTTATCAAAGACACCTGGAAATGACATCAGAATCACTTTTGATTGATTGCCATGACATCATTTGTTGTTTCCAATGAAGACATTGGACCAACCCAAGGTCAGCATGACTGTTCTGTTAGCATGGATAGATATGCTTGAGACTGATACTAATCTCAAAGACCCCTCGGCTTTCTGCCTGAAAACTACGCCTGATCAATACAGAGAAAAAGGAGACAGCGTTTAATGACCTGTTAGATTACAACTCGATGGGTTCCTGCAGGAACTGGAGGACGGAGCCCAAAAACACTGCAGTCCAAAATATGCAACTTAAGAAACTCTGTGCATATTCCATACAGCAGTTTCCATGCAGCACGTTCCATACAGCACGTTCCGTACAGCACGTTCCATACAGCACGTTCCATACAGTACGTTCCATACAGCAGGTTCCATACAGCACGTTCCATACAGCACATTCCATACAGCACGTTCCATACAGCACGTTCCATACAGCACGTTCCATACAGCACGTTCCATACAGCACGTTCCATACAGCACGTTCCATACAGCACGTTCCATACAGCACGTTCCATACAGCACGTTCCATACAGCAGGTTCCATACAGCACGTTCCATACAGCACGTTCCATACAGCACGTTCCATACAGCACGTTCCATACAGCACGTTCCATACAGCACGTTCCATACGGCACATTCCATATGGCACGTTTCATACAGCACGTTCCATACATCCAGCTCTGTGATAGGTCATCTCCATCTCCACCAGGACCTGCTCTGTGATAGGTCATCTCCACCAGGACCAGCTCTGTGATAGGTCATCTCCACCAGAACCAGCTCTGTGATTGGTCATCTCTACCAGGACCAGCTCTGTGATAGGTCATCTCCATCTCCACCAGGACCAGCTCTGTGATTGGTCATCTCCACCAGGACCAGCTCTGTGATAGGTCATCTCCACCAGGACCAGCTCTGTAATAGGTCATCTCCATCTCCACCAGGACCAGCTCTGTGATAGGTCATCTCCATCTCCACCAGGACCAGCTCTGTGATAGGTCATCTCCACCAGGACCAGCTCTGTGATAGGTCATCTCAACCAGGACCAGCTCTGTGATTGGTCATCTCCAGCAGAACCAGCTCTGTGATAGGTCATCTCCACCAGGACCAGCTCTGTAATAGGTCATCTCCACCAGAACCAGCTCTGTGATTGGTCATCTCCACCAGGACCAGCTCTGTGATAGGTCATCTCCACCAGGACCAGCTCTGTGATTGGTCATCTCCATCTCCACCAGGACCAGCTCTGTGATTGGTCATCTCCATCTCCACCAGGACCAGCTCTGTGATAGGTCATCTCCATCTCCACCAGGACCAGCTCTGTGATAGGTCATCTCCATCTCCACCAGGACCAGCTCTGTGATGGGTCATCTCCACCAGGACCAGCTCTGTGATAGGTCATCTCCATCTCCAGCAGAACCAGCTCTGTGATAGGTCATCTCCACCAGGACCAGCTCTGTGATAGGTCATCTCCACCAGGACCAGCTCTGTGATAGGTCATCTCCATCTCCACCAGGACATTGATAAGCATTGATAGGCTCCAGCAGCAGGCTGTGTAAATCATTGTGGGAGTGAGGAGGTGTCGTGTTGGGCCTTGTGTTTAGAGCCACAGCTGTACAGATGTGACGTATGTCTTCCAGGCATACTGATTAAGAGCTACTTAGCAGTCCAGACCTCCAGCAGAACAGAAACACCTGCCAAAGGACAGGAGGGGGGGGGTGGAGAGAGGGAAGCGGGGGGAAGGGGAGGAATGGAGGGAAAAGGGAGGGAGGAGATTTGGGATCTTCTAGCAGTTCTTTGCTTTTTTGCTTCTTTCTTTGACTCTTTGTCATTCATCTCTCTCTCGCTTTCTCCACCTTTATCGTTCAATATCTCTCCATCTCATTCTCTCTATCCCATCTCTATACCTCGTCTCTCTATCCCATCTCTCCATCTCATCTCTCCATCTCATCTCTCCATCTCATCTCTCCATCTCATCTCTCCATCTCATCTCTCCATCTCATTCTCTCTATCCCATCTCTATACCTCGTCTCTCTATCTCATCTCTCCATCTCATTCCCTCTATCCCATCTCTATACCTCGTCTCTCCATCTCATCTCTCCATCTCATTCTCTCTATCCCATCTCTATACCTCGTCTCTCTATCTCATCTCTCCATCTCATTCCCTCTATCCCATCTCTATACCTCGTCTCTCTTTCCCATTTCTCCATCTCATTCTCTCTATCCCATCTCTATACCTCGTCTCTCTATCCCATTTCTCCATCTCATTCTCTTTATCCCATCTCTATACCTCGTCTCTCTATCTCATCTCTCCATCTCATTCCCTCTGTCTCTATGACATGGAACCAGCTGGATAAGTTGCCCAGGGACACAGACATGAAACACACTGCCATATGCTAGATGTTTTGATCAGATGTGTGTGTGTTTGTTGATACATTTTTATAAGCATTAGCTAACACATATAATATTAAGCCCTTTCTTTTACTGTAAATGCATTTATAGGATCACAACTAAGTGAACAGTGACGTAATCTAAGTAGTAGAACTGACCTGAGGTTTCCTCTCTCTATTACACACGGGGTTTGCCAAATTGCCTTTGCTGGAGAAACTTTTTTAGCCACCCCCCCACACACAACACACACAAACACACACACAAACCCACACAAACACATCTGCGAGAAGTTAGTTGGTAGTTATACATATTTCTCATTAGAGCTTTTACAGGAATATGATTCAGGACAAATATCTGCAGGCATTTAATACAGTCATCCCATCTAGGCTGGTTACCAAACTCCATGAACTTGGGATCAGCCCCTATTTTTGTAACTGGACTCCAGACTTCCTAACCAGCAGATCTTAGTCTTTCAGGTTGGACAACCTCACCTCCTTCACCCTGAACCTGAACACTGGTGTCCCACAGGGCTGTGTGCTTAGCCCACTTTTGTACTCCCTCTTCACCCACGACTGCGTACCTCTACACAGCTCGAATACCATCGTCAAGTTTGCAGATGATACCACAGTAGTTGGTCTGATCAGGGACCAGGCAGCCTAAAGAGAGGAGATCAACCACCTAGTGGCTTGGTGCGCAGATAACAACCTGCTTATTGTCTGTACTATCTGTTTACCACTTGTACAGATGTTCTCCACTGGTGTTGCTCTCTGCACATGTGCAATTTGCTACATTGTTGAACTGATACCTGCAACTTCACTTGTTCCATGTCAATTGTATCATCATACTGTATTCCATATTTTTTTGCACTGCTTTTTTGCCCTTCTGGTTGGATACAAACTGAATTTCGTTGTACTGTACTTGTACTGCCCAATGACAATAAAGTTTAATCAAATCTTACTAGTCATAAGTCACCTGTCACTACAAATTAGTAGCCAGTCGCCAGTCCCCAGTAGCCAGTCGCCAGTAGCCAGTCCCCAGTAGCCGGTAGCCGGTAGCCGGTAGCCGGTAGCCGGTCGCGAGTCACCAGTAGTCAGGCGACTAGTCACTAGTCACTAGTCAATACTCATCATTCAAAGCTCAATAGTAAGTGTGGTACACAGCAGAATAGAGGGTTAGACCTTTTACTGCTCTGTAATGAAATATGCTCAGCCCTTCTGCCTCAAAAACCAGCCAATATACTGCCTATAAAGCCTGCCTGAAAAAACCTGAATAACTAACCCTGTGTGTGCGTGTGTGTGTGTGTGTGTGTGAGATGTGTGTGTGTGTGTGTGTCTGCATGTAGCTGTGCAGGTGTGTGTGTGTGTGTGTGTGTGAGATGTGTGTGTGTGTGTGTCTGCATGTAGCTGTGCAGGTGTGTGTGTTCAAAGATAGCTAAGAGGCTTTATAACTAGGGTCATGACCCCTGAGGGGAAAATCCATATTCATTCATTTTCAAAGCATAGTTTGGTTTCATTTATTATTACCATAAAGACCTCCCTTCTACCTTTAGAGATAATTTACTCTCAACATCGTTGGTTCAGGATTTAATTGTAGTTGATCAACTAACCAGATTTTTTGTGGTCCAACACAAATATAATATTTAGGTTCTGGACTGTTTATAGTCCAAAACACAGCTAATATTTTGATTCTGGACGGTTTATAGTCCAACACACAGATAATATTTAGGTTCTGGACTGTTTATAGTCCAACACACAGATAATGTTTAGGTTCTGGACTGTTTATAGTCCAACACACAGATAATATTTAGGTTCTGGACTGTTTATAGTCCAACACACAGCTAATATTTGGGTTCTGGAACTGTTTATAGTCCAACACACAGATAATGTTTAGGTTCTGGACTGTTTATAGTCCAACACACAGATAACATCTCGGTTCTGAACTAGACCAGCTCACCCAGACAATAGATGAGCTGAAGCTATAGGTTTGGATATTTAGTAAGTGTACATGTCCCTGATTCCGACACATCACCTAATGTCTCCCTCTATTCCCCAGAAGTCCTCACCAACAAAGTAAACCCTGAATATCGGCTTCTACATGGTTTACCTAGATGTTTTCTACAAGGACACAGGCGTTTTATGGGTTAAGGATCAAACTATTAGTTTGAGAATTTAGTTTTCTTTTACATTAGGGATTTAAAGTTAGATTTAGAGTTAATAATTATGGTGAGGTTATGTTCAATCATAAAGATCAGGTTTAGGTTCAGGGTTAAGCATTAAGGTGAGGTTATGTTCAATCATAAAGATCAGGTTTAGGTTTAGGGTTAAGCATTAAGGTGAGGTTATGTTCAATCATAAAGATCAGGTTTAGGTTCAGGGTTAAGCATTAAGGTGAGGTTATGTTCAATCATAAAGATCAGGTTTAGGTTCAGGGTTAAGCATTAAGGTGAGGTTATGTTCAATCATAAAGATCAGGTTTAGGTTCAGGGTTAAGCATTAAGGTGAGGTTATGTTCAATCATAAAGATCAGGTTTAGGTTCAGGGTTAAGCATTAAGGTGAGGTTATGTTCAATCATAAAGATCAGGTTTAGGTTCAGGGTTAAGCATTAAGGTGAGGTTATGTTCAATCATAAAGATCAGGTTTAGGTTCAGGGTTAAGCATTAAGGTGAGGTTATGTTCAATCATAAAGATCAGGTTTAGGTTCAGGGTTAAGCATTAAGGTGAGGTTATGTTCAATCATAAAGATCAGGTTTAGGTTCAGGGTTAAGCATTAAGGTGAGGTTATGTTCAATCATAAAGAGAGGAGAGAGAGGGTTGGGGAGAGAGAGAGGAGAGAGAGAGAGGGTTGGGGAGAGAGAGATACAGAGAAATAGTGAGAGAGGTGGAGACAGTGTAGGCTGGTTATTTTGGTGCTGGACATTACTCTTCTCTGACACCATCCAATACATCAAGATGTACCAGTCAATTCCAAAGCTGAGCTCTTTAATGTGGAGTCATCAGGTTATCACTGGAGGTCCAGCACCTTGCACCTAACACACTGTTTTATCAAGACACACACACACACACACACACACACACACACACACACACACACACACACACACACACACACACACACACACACACACACACACACACACACACACACACACACACACACACACACACAGCTTTATCAAGACACACACACACAACAACAAACAACAACAAACAATATGCACTACGCACTTCAATAGTGTCTGATGGAGTGTACAGTACACACTTCAATAGTGTCTGATGGAGTGTACAGTACGCACTTCAATAGTGTCTGATGGAGTGTACAGTACGCACTTCAATAGTGTCTGATGGAGTGTACACTATAAACTGTACAGCGAGTACAGGCAGATGGTTCATAAAACTGTTATTTCAATTTAGTAATCAAAGCATTAACTGAAAAGCAAAGATTGAAATCAACCGTCAGAGAGCCAAGTCTCTCTTCTAGACGTAGGATCTGAGACAATAGATGACAGCTTACTTTCTTCAGATTCTCACCAGACAAACTAAGGCATAAAAACCCACTTCACCTCAGATGTGTTTGAGCCTTAGATGTTTTCTGAATTTTTCCAGCAGTAATCAGTGTCTCTCCATTACACAGTATCTATGATACAGGACACCATTCAGTATCTATGATAAAGGACACCATTCAGTATCTATAATACCCATTCAGTATCTATGATACAGGACCCATTCAGTATCTTTGATACAGGACCCATTCAGTATCTATGATACAGGACACCATTCAGTATCTATGATAAAGGACACCATTCAGTATCTATGATACCCATTCAGTATCTATGATACAGGACCCATTCAGTATCTTTGATACAGGACCCATTCAGTATCTATGATACAGGACACCATTCAGTATCTATGATCCAGGACCCATTCAGTATCTATGATACAGGACACCATTCAGTATCTATGATACAGGACACCATTCAGTATCTATGATCCAAGACCCATTCAGTATCTATGATACAGGACACCATTCAGTATCTATGATACAGGACACCATTCAGTATCTATGATACAGGACACCATTCCGTATCTATGATACAGGACACCATTCAGTATCTATGATACAGGACCCATTCAGTATCTATACAGGACACCATTCAGAAACAGGACCCATTCAGTATCTATGATACACCATTCAGTATCTATGATACAGGACTCATTCAGTATCTATGATACAGGACACCATTCAGTATCTATGATACAGGACACCATTCAGTATCTATGATACAGGACACCATTCAGTATCTATGATACAGGACACCATTCAGTATCTATGATACAGGACCCATTCAGTATCTATGATACAGGACTCATTCAGTATCTATGATACAGGACACCATTCCGTATCTATGATACAGGACACCATTCAGTATCTATGATACAGGACACCATTCAGTATCTATGATACAGGACTCATTCAGTATCTATGATACAGGACACCATTCAGTATCTATGATACAGGACACCATTCCGTATCTATGATACAGGACACCATTCAGTATCTATGATACAGGACACCATTCAGTATCTATGATACAGGACTCATTCAGTATCTATGATACAGGACATCACTCATTATCTATGATACAGGACCCATTTTAATTTAACAATGGTCCTCAACTGGTAGAAGCTACCTCTGACCACTGAGTTTATTTGTTTGTCAAATTTAAGTGCAGAATCAAAGATGACACCTAGATTTCTTGAAGAATGGTGTACATTCGTAATTAGGTGCCCAAGATTTACAGCTAGCTGGTGGATTTTGGAGTGCCAAACAATAAGACTCAAACTTTGGCTGGTAGGTACAGGACAATATCATGTTTTTTAAGTCATTATCAGAGATTAGTGAGCTCTTGAAAGGATACCTGCCTAGGGGAACCCTGTTACTGCCAGAACCATTTAATACCAATTCAATAAAGAAGGACGGATCGCTGATGAGATACTCATCAGAACCACGTTATCATGATAATATGGGTTAGAAGGAAGACCACGTTATCATGATAATATGGGTTAGAAGGAAGACCACGTTATCATGATAATGTGGGTTAGAAGGAAGACCACGTTATCAT
This sequence comes from Dallia pectoralis, assembly GCA_029465975.1. Lineage (NCBI taxonomy): Eukaryota > Metazoa > Chordata > Actinopteri > Esociformes > Umbridae > Dallia > Dallia pectoralis. The sequence goes on along the minus strand of CM055739.1, from coordinate 953,490 downwards.
GATAATATGTGTTAGAAGGAAGACCACGTTATCATGATAATATGGGTTAGAAGGAAGACCACGTTATCATGATAATATGGGTTAGAAGGAAGACCACGTTATCATGATAATATGGGTTAGAAGGAAGACCACGTTAAAGCAAGAGATATGTCTGTTAACCCTTTCCACTTTTCCCACCTTTATGGGATTCCCAATGCATCTGCTCTTCCAGGACGACACAGAGAACCTCCACAGTGAACCAATCATATCTCCCCTCCTCTGACATCATAGTCGGAGCCTCCACAGTGAACCAATCATATCTCCCCTCCTCTGGGCAGTTTGGGAAATGCAGGTTGAGCTGGTCCGACTGGCGGCTGGTTGGCCAGTCTGAAATGATTTACCCAGTTATGTGCCAGTTTCTCATTCCGCAGTAGACCACATATTTTCAGAATGACTGGAGGAGCTTCGAGCTTCGAGCTCAGAGGCCAGAGAGTAAAATTCAAAACGGGGAAAGAGGACCCTGTGGACTGAGGCATCAGAGTTTTGTGTTGAAATAATTAGCCTGCTTACTGCACCATCTGGGCCAGTGGAGCTTGCGTGTGGCCGAGCCAGATGCTACCTGGGTAATATTGCTGCACCAAGCCCTTACATGGAGGGTTCAGTATTTTGGAAATAAAGCTGGTTACTTACTTCCCTAGAGTCAGATAAACTCCTGGATACTATGTGTGGATCCCTATTCAGTTACCAACGAGCATTAGCGCTAACTAGCAATGGCACATAAATGTATAGTCTGTCTGGTCCCGTAGCTAGCTTTGGCCACACAGCTTCTGACATCCTTCAGACTGGACAAGATATATAAACAGAGTACCCAGAAGTTAAACTGAATCTGGGGACGTAGCTTTGTTAAGCTACCGTGACATCGTTGCCTGCTTCCTCCTGTTGTTTAGCCGAACTGCACTTTCAGGATTTAGACGATTTAGACGTAAGCAAGCCTATGGCGGTATCTGCATGTCACTATCGCTCAATAGCTGCTCTACATCTGCACATCTCCACTGTCCTGTTATCTGTGAAAAGCAGGTGCCTCTTAATTACTAGTCTTTTCCAAATGGGAGTGAATGTTAAATGTTATCCCAGTTCAGGAGGCCAGGCAGGCTGGAGCTGGATAAGGGTTGGAATTTACAGGATGAGCTAAAAAGTTACTGAGCAAGCAGCATGTGGAGGTTGTTCCCTCAGGGGCTGGAGAGAAAGCAGATCTCCCCCACAGGAGGGTAGACTTCTCTTCTCTCCTCTTCTCTCTCACTCCCTTTCTTTCTGTGTGTGTATGTGTGTGTCTGTGTTTGTACATGTGTATGGGTGTGAATGCACGTGTGTGTGTGTGTGTATGTTTGAGTGCGTTATCTTTGGTAAGCACTTTGATCCAGGCCATCACAGAGAGAGAAAGGAGAGAGATGGAGAGATACAGATGGCGATAGAAAGGGTAAGAGAGTGGGAGGAAGAGAGAAAAGAGAGGGAGGAAGAGAGAAAAGAGAGGGAGGCAGAGAGAAAAGAGAGGGAGGAAGAGAGAAAAGAGAGGGAGGAAGAGAGAAAAGAGAGGGAGGAAGAGAGAAAAGAGAGGGAGGAAGAGAGGGGGAGAGAGGGAGGAAGAGAGAAAAGAGAGGGATGAAGAGAGAAAAGAGAGGGAGGAAGAGAGAAAAGAGAGGGAGGAAGAGAGAAAAGAGACGGAGGAAGAGAGAAAAGAGAGGGAGGAAGAGAGAAAGAGACGGAGGAAGAGAGAAAGAGACGGAGGAAGAGAGAAAAGAGAGGGAGGAAGAGAGAAAAGAGAGGGAGGAAGAGAGAAAAGACAGGGAGGAAGAGAGAAAGAGACAGGGAGGAAGAGAGAAAAGAGAGGGAGGAAGAGAGAAAAGAGAGGGAGGAAGAGAGAAAAGAGACGGAGGAAGAGAGAAAAGAGAGAGAAGCAGAGAGAAAAGAGAGGGTTAAAGAGAGAAAAGAGAGAGAGGAAGAGAGGGGGAGAGAGGGAGGAAGAGAAAAAAGAGAGGGAGGGGGAGAGAGGGAAGAAGAAAGAGTGGTTGTCATGGTTCCCTCCCTCTGTCCCTCTCTATGCGGGAGTTGGCACTCCCCCGACCAGCAGAGAGAGGGAGTAATCACAGACATTCTAGACACCTGAGTTTTTCCCACACCTGGGTTCAGGTTTTCATTAGCGTCCCTATATAGTTCTGTGCTTATCAGTTGTTTAGTGTCGGGACATTAATTCAAGGTATGTGGTGTTTAGGATTTTAGTTGTGCTGTTATGATTTAATGCAGGAGTGTTTGCATGTTGTTTAGACCAAGTTAGAGTTGGTAATGTGAACATTCAGTTTTGTTGTTGATGGGTTGGGTTTTATGTATACCGGGTTATTTGCACGTTCTGGTTTATGTTCCTTGTGTATGAGTTTCCTCTGTCTGATTTTGTGTTTTGTTAATTCAAGTTCCCAGTTCTTGTGCCTGTCTTGCCTGTCCTGGATGAATAAAACCCATTGTAAGAAACAAGTTCTCTGCGCTTGTGTCCTCTGTCGGCTTGAGAGCCGAACCCTGACAGTATGTCCCGACCATCAAGGACGCAGCGGAGAAAGAAGGTCTGTTCATGGGCAGATGAACAGCCTGTCGAGATACCGGCTTGTTATCGCCGGCGCGCGATACGACCTGGACCACCTCTTCCTCCACGACCATCTGCTCCACCGCCTGTCTGGATACCCGCAGACTACAGAGCAGTGCGGAATGGGAGAGAGACAATCTATTCTGAGTCGGAGGAGGAGTACCCGGAGGAGAAATATGGCTGGGATTCCTACATCCTCCGGCTGGCATCCGCGTTGCCTCCAGTTGTTCGATCATCAACTCCCCCGCAGCTAAGAAGGGCTGCCGCCCCGCAGGTAAAGAGGGCTGCCGCCCCGCAGCTAAAGAAGGCTGCCGCCCCAGCTAAAGAAGGCTAAAGAAGGCTGCCGCCCCGCAGCTGAAGAAGGCTGCTGAAAAAGGCTGCCCCCGCAGCTGAAGAAGGCTGCCGCCCCGCAGCTGAAGAAGGCTGCCGCCCCGCAGCTGAAGAAGGCTGCCGCCCCGCAGCTGAAGATGGCTGCCGCCCCGCAGCTGAAGATGGCTGCCGCCCCGCAGCTGAAGATGGCTGCCGCCCAGCAGCTGAAGATGGCTCCCGCCCAGCAGTTCGAGATGGCGTCCGATCCCCTGGCCCAGAGATCGGTCTCCGTTCAGTCCACCACACCAGTTCCCTCTCAGGCACTCCTGGCCATAGACGAGGCACTACGGAAGGACTGGGAGGTCCTCATTGACTTTATGGTCTGGATGAAGGAGACAGGAGTTGACGAGGAGGAGGAAGAGAGGTGTTACAGCGAGTTCTTCGCATGGAAGGATTACAAGGGGGAGCTTTCTCGTCCGGCTCTGGACTACCTATTGCCACGGTTGTTCTGCCGGGCACCACACCTCCTCCAGGTCCCTGTTTCGGAGCCAGTCCAAGTCCCTTTTGAGCCTGTCCGAGTCCCTTTGCCCGAGACCAGTCTATCTGTGTTGCCCGAGACTGGGTCCCCTGTCTTGACCGAGACCAGACTTTCTGTCCTGTCCGAGACCAGACTGACTGTTTTGCCCACGTCTGGGTCTCTTCTTCCCCTTGAGTCTGGGTCTCCTGTTCTAGAGCCTGCCCCAGTCCCCTCTGAGCCTGCCCCAGTCCCCTCTGAGCCTGCCCCAGTCCCCTCTGAGCCTGCCCCAGTCCCCTCTGAGCCTGCCCCAGTCCCCTCTGAGCCTGCCCCAGTCCCCTCTGAGCCTGCCCCAGTCCCCTCTGAGCCTGCCCCAGTCCCTCTGAGCCTGCCCCAGTCCCCTCTGAGCCTGCCCCAGTCCCCTCTGAGCCTGCCCCAGTCCCCTCTGAGCCTGCCCCACTCCCCTCTGCGCCTGCCCCAGTCCCCTCTGAGCCTGCCCCAGTCCCCTGAGCCTGCCCCAGCCTGCCCCAGTCCCCTGAGCCTGCCCCAGTCCCCTCTGAGCCTGCCCCAGTCCCCTCTGAGCCGAACCCTGACAGTGGTAGGAAGAGAGAGGAAGAGGGAGAGAGAGAGGAAAAGAGAAAAGAGAGGGAGGAAGAGAGAAAAGAGAGAGAAAAGAGAGAGAGAAGATGAGAGAAAGAGACAGGGAGGAAGAGAGGGAGAGAGAGAGGGAGGAAGAGAAAAAAGAGAGGGAGGGGGAGAGAGGGAAGAAGAAAGAGTGGTAGGAAGAGAGAGGAAGAGGGAGAGAGAGAGAGGGGGGGGAAGAGAGGGGAAAAAGAGAGACAGACAGGCAGAGAGGGAGATAAAGAGAGATCAGGGTGATATCCAGTAACAGCAGCTTTATGGGTGATCCAATACTCTGGATCAATCAGACCAGAGAAGCATTAACCCACAGATAATCACACACTCTCCTCTGGTCTCTCTCTCTTTCTCTGTACTTCTCTCAGTTTCTCTTTAATTTTCTGTCTGTCTGTCTGTCTGTCTGTCTTTCTGTCTTTCTGTCTTTCTGTCTTTCTGTCTTTCTGTCTTTCTGTCTTCCTGACTCTTTCTAATCTTTCTAGTTCTTCCATCTTTGCCTTAAAACAACACACAGGTGTCACTTTTGTAGATGTTTTCATGTTGATAAAATACCAAAAAAAAAGAAAAGATAAAGAAAGACAAATAATATCTTTAGAAATAAAGTAGCTCTGTATGCATAATATATTGCATGTCAACACAGAAGACAAGACTGTGGTCAATATAGATATATTTTCAACCATCATTCATTTAGATATACTTATATATTATATTTAAAAAAATCTATATTATGTTTTTGTATATTTCTGCTGCCATATCCTGTTTTCTGCTCTGTTGTGTTCAGCATGTGTGTGTATGTAAATGTGTGTTCAGCATGTGTGTGTATGTGAATGTGTGTTCAATATGTGTGTGTGTACATGTGTGTTCAGTATGTGTGTGTGTGTACATGTGTGTTCAGTATGTGTGTGTGTACATGTGTGTTCAGTATGTGTGTGTATGTAAATGTGTGTGTATGTGAATGTGTGTTCAGCATGTGTGTGTATGTACATGTGTGTTCAGTATGTGTGTGTGTGTAAATGTGTGTTCACAACTTAACCCACTATTTTATATGTATTTGTTAGCACTTCACCTGTGCCGGACACAATGAGAAATATAACGTTTAAATAAAAATAAATCTAAATGTGAAGAGTTAAACCAAGTAGCTGATCTTGTTTCCAGTTCGTGTTTCTTTCAGAGAAATCGCTCTGAGGAATTTCAATGGAATTTATTCTAATACGTTTACTGAAATAATATCTTATTTTTTGCTATAAACAAGTTTACACAATTGTCGAATAGAATTGATTATAAATATGGCTATTTGTATGCTATGCTGTATTTATAGACACAAATAAAATGCATTTACTTTATAAATTAATATATTATATATTAATATATATTTATTATATTTATTTATTAATTCACATTTCTATGATTTAAATACATTTTCGAAAATTAATTCAATATTTCTAATGGATTTTATTTAATGTGAAGGATTCTACCTGATTTATATTTATATTACATATATGGTATATAATCACTATAATACATTTTTTATAGTTTGTTTGTTTCTGTGGCTGGAAACACACGAAAGGTTATATCTTTATAGTACTTCACTATTCTGTATATATGAAAAAACGAAATTGACTGAATTCAGTTATTTGTGAAATATATTTATTTTATCTTGATGAATACTTGCCTTCGAAAGGCCAATATTAAATATATACATTTTAGAAGCCTGTTCGGCGACGGTCTAAGAAGAATCCAAGTGGTTACTTGTCTTTGAATTGTCCAGAATAGTTGAGTGATTCATCCAATAAGAACAAGACTTGTAATTGGGTTCTAGTCGGCTGTAGTAGTTGTCATAAATCTACTTGTCAGTATCCATGCATTCTAAAGCGCCTGTAGTCAATATGGAGATTACAAACCTGTGAATCAGTTAGGCATTATCACCTGGGGGAAAACTTAGCCAATGCACTTTTTACATTTTATATATATCTGCCCTCATGACAAATCAATGTGCTGATTTTACAGTGAATGCATTATGTTATATGTAAAAACACACAATAACCCAAAGAATGTCACTTTGCATTGGAATGAGAACATGACCAATCAAAACAACTTCCTCAATTCAAACTCACAAAATACAAAAGTTAACTCTTTGGAAATAAATCTGTTTGTGCTAATTCCAGACTAAAGCTCAGCAACATTTCCTCACTTACTAAAATAAAACCAAAGAGATGCGGTTATGTTACCATGACAACAGGTTCCATCCCATAGTTAACATCAGCCACGGCGGCCGCCTTCTTAGACTTCTCCCTGCCAGACATCAGGAGGGTTTTCTTACCTTGACCTGTTTTTTTCTCCATGAGGGACCCAGCGCTGGACCAGGGACAGCGGCAGTCCTGCTGGTCTGGGATCAGTCACCCTGCAGCCCTCCACACAGCCTGGTAAAACCAGAGAGACACTGATGTAGAACCAGAGGACCATCCCAGCAGCCCAGCAGCCCAGCCGGGCAACCCAGGCCAGGGGAACAGCACACTGGGAGACAGGGTAAGGATGGTCTGCCTGGAAGTGTCTCTCCTCCTCTCCTCCTCTCCTGAATGAAAGCCATCCCTGGGCTGAACGCAGTAATAGGAACCCTGGCAGGCTCCTGAGGATTTTAGCTTTCTTAATCATGTTCATAATTAATTCAAGAACATTGATAATTTCATTACATTCTTTTTGTCTTATCAATAAATGATGTGCCTGCACTTTTAGTCCTTGTGTACGACAGACAGTGAGAGGGAGAGGGGGAGAGAGGGGGAGAGAGCGATGCTAACAGGGTAATACTCCACTAAAAGAAGTACAGATGAAAATGATCCAAACAGAGTAATTATCATCTGTGACCAGACCAGGCCACCGGCTTCACAACACACAGAGTCAAGTGGACACTAATAATTAATAAGGCCGTGGTGAGAAGATGTGTGTGTGTGTGTTCAAGATGCCAGTGGAGTGTACAGATTAATGTGCAGATTAATGCTGAGCCATAAGTGTGTTGGCTTTATTTGCAGTTTGTCCACATCATTTCAACACCAAGACAACTGGTTCCAGTAGGTAGTTGTTGTTTAAAAAAAGATACAATGACAAATGTGAATTTGTTTCTTTGACAGTGTAGCAGTGTATAAGTTAGCTCTATGCTACTGCTACGCTTCTTCTTGCCTTCACACAGGGGGATATCTAGTTTACGATGACCTTCACAAACAACGATTAGTTGATCAGGTTTCAGTGACTACATCACTGCAGCACTTTCAATGACCCACCCTTTCTCTCTCTCTCTCTCTCTCTCTCTCACTCTGTCTCACTCTGTCTCTCTTATTTCTCTCTTTCCCTCCTCCAGCTGTCCTCTGTAAGGTCAAGTGTGAGTGGACTTCAGGAGGCAGAACATCTACTATGTGAGGAGTGGACTTCAGGAGGCAGAACATCTACTATGTGAGGAGTGGACTTCAGGAGGCAGAACATCTACTATGTGAGGAGTGGACTTCAGGAGGCAGAACATCTACTATGTGAGGAGTGGACTTCTGGAGGCAGAACATCTGTCTGCACACATATCCCAGCTTTAGCTCTTAGCAGAACTCATAATGAAGCCATATGCATTTTTAATAGTTCTTCTGAAAATATTCACTAACCCATCACCCCTGGTTTCGTCACGGTTAAAGGCTGTGTCCCTGATTTTCATATGGGACTGGTCAATTCTAGTGCACTTGGTGGGGGGTAGGGTTTGGTTTGGGACTCAGATATAGATCTTCTCTTCTATCAATAACCTCAGTGGAACCTTGTCTTCACAGGGACTGGGCGAATGGGACACTGCTGAAAATAGAAGGATAAAGGAGCATGGAGAACATGACTGCTAATGTAATGGATATGATTCTGTTGCCTATAAATACCCTGATAGAACGAGAGAGTGAGAGAGAACCAGAGAAACTAAAAAAGAGAGGCTGAATGAGTGGGAGAGAGTGATGAATTAGAAGAATAAAAGTTCTGGAAACAATTGAATTCGCCTCAGCATTTTTCGAGGTCCCAAAGTGATTACTTGATATCATGTAGTATGACAACAATAAAGAACAATAAGCCACAATAAATGTTTCTTGGACTGGTGTGGTTCGTTATGAAAAAGTTAAGTTATTAGAAAGTCACCATTTAAACTCCTGTTCCCTCCCCACCAAAACAAGGACGGCAAGTATGACAGATGGGTATCAATGAGCCGATTGGACAGTGAGTGATTCCCTCTGCTGTCATTGGTCTAATCTGATAATACGAGCGGAGGTCTCCGGACAATCACTTAGTGTCTGTGAGCAGTATCAGAGGGTCTGAGGCAGTCTGTTGATGAATGAACAGATAATTCCTCCTGTTCTCAGGTCTGTTTGAGCTGTCTAGACCAAGGCAGTTGAATAATATGGCAGATATTTTAGCAAAAAATATTTTGTACTACTTTTCCTGTCATTTAAAGGTAATAACAAAGCAAAAGAATAGCACATTACCGCTGATGTCATCGCAATGTACATACAATAATGTGAGGACACTGGGAAACAAAGAGGTCACCTCTAACCTGTGACCTACAACCTGTGACCTCTAACCTGTCTTATTCAGTTCTCTGTCCGATCTGATCAGGCACACACGAACAGGGTCAAGGAATACTTCTTGTTGGTGAATCTTCACAGAACATTCCTGCTGTTTTGACTTTCTCTCAGGAACCGGTTGATAATTGGCAGACATCTGTCAGTTTCTGACAGTTACCTCCTGATATTTTTCATTTTCCGACCAGGGTTTTACAGATAGC
>CM055739.1:882128-939628 GCA_029465975.1 Dallia pectoralis | reverse complement strand
CCAGGAGTAGGTCTCCATCAGATGTGAATCAGTCTACATCTGTAACCAGGAGTAGGTCTCCATCAGATGTGAATCAGTCTACATCTGTAACCAGGAGTAGGTCTCCATCAGCTGTGAATCAGTCTACATCTGTAACCAGGAGTAGGTCTCCTTCAGCTGTGAATCAGTCAACATTTGTAACCAGGAGTAGGTCTCCATCAGCTGTGAATCAGTCTACATCTGTAACCAGGAGTAGGTCTCCTTCAGTTGTGAATCAGTCTACATCTGTAACCAGGAGTAGGTCTCCATCAGATGTGAATCAGTCTACATCTGTAACCAGGAGTAGGTCTCCATCAGATGTGAATCAGTCTACATTTGTAACCAGGAGTAGGTCTCCATCAGCTGTGAATCAGTCTACATCTTTAACCAGGAGTAGGTCTCCATCAGCTGTGAATCAGTCTACATCTGTAACCAGGAGTAGGTCTCCATCAGCTGTGAATCAGTCTACATCTGTAACCAGGAGTAGGTCTCCACCAGTTGTGAATCAATGTACATGCTTGTTTTGCATTTATTCAATTCTAATGACATTACATTTCTAAAGACCTCTGCTGTGGGCTGGTCGTGTTTTCCAAATGTCACTTTATTCTGTTTATAGTTCACTCATTCTGACCAGGGCCCAATGATCTCTGGTCAGATGTAGTTCACCGTCAGGGGAATAGGGTGTGATTTGGGACAAATGTAGATACCTATGGATATGAGTAATGGACCCAGTAACCATTATACTAGAGATTTGATCAAACTGAGGTAGTGTTGTAATTTATCTAACATCGATGGATGTCTATTGTCTGAGCATCTGGGCAGAATCCTGTCTCTAAATAACAATCAGACCATCATCTATTTTTACTGACTTCCTGTTGTGGTTCTGCTGAGAGAACGAGTTGACATACCTAGCTAGTGACACGCCACATAGTGACATGACATAGGCTTAATCTGCCCTGTCAGAAAACATTGAAGGTGGGGTGGAAGTGCTTTAGTTCGGTTTCCTAAACTTTTTGTGATATCGATTTCTGCATAATATTGACTACCCCAAAACAGTTAACCGTATTTAACAATATAATATGATCCATTAAGCAATTATGTGATTAAACAAAAAAGTGGATTTGGCCATTAGACTACTTATGTTATACAAAATCAACCAAATCAAATGTATTATATATGTAATTGTTATTGTCTTTGCCAAGTAGGCCGATTGAGAACAAATTCTCATTTGCAAAAGCGACCTGGCAAAGATAAGGCAATAAAAATGTGCAGGACAACATACAGTTACACAAAAATACAGAGAACACAAGAGTGCAAAAGCATTGGGACACAACATGGCAATACAGGAGCAAGTGGAAAGTCTGTATTGTTCAGATAATTACATACAGAATTTGGTGTTGGTAGTTATACTTCAGCAGTTGTCAGAAAGTGTCAATTTAATTCTGTGATTTCAAATATCTTCACAAAAACAATCAGACAAAATTAGTTGTAGGCATCAGTCTCCCAGGGTTCTGACTCCCATGGTTCTGTCTCCCAGGGTTCTGAGTCCTAGGGTTCTGACTCCTAAGGTTCTGTCTCCCAGGGTTCTGTCTCCACGGGTTCTGTCTCCCAGGGTTCTGTTTCCCAGGGTTCTGAGTCCTAGGGTTCTGTCTCCTAAGGTTCTGTCTCACAGGGTTCTGTCTCTTAGGGTTCTGTCTGCCAGGGTTCTGTCTCCCAGGGTTCTGTCTCCTATGGTTCTGTCTCCTAGGATGAACTCATGTTATCTTGTGTGACTTATCTGAAACGCGCTTTTATACCTTGTGCTTTCCGTAGTTAGTCTTGAAGGCGGGGCTTGTATTTAGTGAGGGAGACCTACTGATTGTATCTAAGGACGCTTCTTTAGCTAAACTAATGGCCAACAACTGTCCAAACGTCACTCTTTCTCTAACGTTGCCCATATCATGTCAGATCTGCCTCGGGAAGGTAAATGTTGTATTTATATGTGCATTTTGTTCTGGAATAAGGCATTTACAACTCATAACAACTCATTCATGCCGACTGAATGCTAGCTAGCTAACGTTAGCTGTTCATTAGCTACTTTATACTTTATATATTTATTCTGATACTTTATACTTTATATATTTATTCTGATACTTTATACTTTATATATTTATTCTGATACTTTATACGTTATATATTTATTCTGATACTTTATACGTTATATATTTATTCTGATACTTTATACTTTATATATTTATTCTGATACTTTATACGTTATATATTTATTCTGATACTTTATACGTTATATATTTATTCTGATACTTTATACTTTATATATTTATTCTGATACTTTATACGTTATATATTTATTCTGATACTTTATACTTTATATATTTATTCTGATACTTTATACGTTATATATTTATTCTGATACTTTATACGTTATTATATTTATTCTGATACTTTATACTTTATATATTTATTCTGATACTTTATACGTTATATATTTATTCTGATACTTTATACGTTATATATTTATTCTGATACTTTATACTTTATTCTATTTATTATGATACTTACTGTATCTGGGTTAATATTTATTATGATTTATACTTTATTGACATAGAGTAGGATGTTTAGCCTGTTAGTAAATACTTATATTTGTTACCAGATTTAATGGGGGATTTATAATTGTTACATTTATAGCTCTACACTGTCATGTATTGTTTATTGTTATACGTATTGTCAGCACTATGTCGTGTATTGTCATATATGTTTATTCTATTGATATGTCGTGTATTGTCAGCACTATGTCGTGTATTGTCAGCACTATGTCGTGTATTTATACGTGTATTGTCAGCACTATGTTATATATTTATTCTGATACTTTATACGTTATATATTTATTCTGATACTTTATACTTTATATATTTATTCTGATACTTTATACGTTATATATTTATTCTGATACTTTATACGTTATATATTTATTCTGATACTTTATACTTTATTCTATTTATTATGATACTTACTGTATCTGGGTTAATATTTATTATGATTTATACTAAATGTCATCTCGTTTTCATGTGACATAGAGTAGGATGTTTAGCCTGTTAGTAAATACTTATATTTGTTACCAGATTTAATGGGGGATTTATAATTGTTGGGGCACATTTACAATAGCTCTACACTGTCATGTATTGTTTATTGTTAGCCCTATGTCGTGTATTGTCAGCCCTATGTCGTGTATTGTCAGCACTATGTCGTGTATTGTCAGCACTATGTCGTGTATTGTCAGCCCTATGTCGTGTATTGTCAGCCCTATGTCGTGTATTGTCAGCACTATGTCGTGTATTGTCAGCCCTATGTCGTGTATTGTCAGCCCTATGTCGTGTATTGTCAGCACTATGTCGTGTATTGTCAGCACTATGTCGTGTATTGTCAGCCCTATGTCGTGTATTGTCAGCCCTATGTCGTGTATTGTCAGCACTATGTCGTGTATTGTCAGCACTATGTCGTGTATTGTCAGCACTATGTCGTGTATTGTCAGCACTATGTCGTGTATTGTCAGCACTATGTCGTGTATTGTCAGCACTATGTCGTGTATTGTCAGCACTAGGTCGTGTATTGTCAGCACTATGTCGTGTATTGTCAGCACTATGTCGTGTATTGTCAGCACTATGTCGTGTATTGTCAGCACTATGTCGTGTATTGTCAGCACTATGTCGTGTATTGTCAGCACTAGGTCGTGTATTGTCAGCACTATGTCGTGTATTGTCAGCACTATGTCGTGTATTGTCAGCACTATGTCGTGTTATTCACTGGGTAAGATACAGTTGGGGTACAAGTGACTATAACTATAAAAGCCCTATGTGCCAACAGTTACAGTCTCAGTATATTAGTGACTTGCATTGATAGTTGCATTGCAATCTTTAGTTTTAACCCATTGCTCTCTGCAGGTCCGCCAACCTGTCATCTGTACCAACAACCATGTGTTCTGCTCTGGCTGCATGGACATTTGGCTGAAGAAGGCTGGTCAGTGTCCAACATGCAGAATCCCCATCACTGCAGACAACCCATGCAGAGAAATAATAGGTATGACTATTAAACTATGTAAACTAGCCATCTCTAGACAGGCTAATGTGGCATAAATGCACGTCAGCATAAATATTGTCTGACCAAACTGTACATCTGCGTGTTTTAGATGGACAATGTGACTCTTAAGGTTGTTGTGTATTTTGTTATGGAATCCCATTAATGACAAATGCCATTAAACTAGGCCAGGTTCCATAAAGCACACGCATGCAGCTGATCATGTGAGAAGGGTCAAGGGTGTTCCAGCTGTGACAATGAACTGTATGTTTTCTATGGTTGTAATGTTTAGGAGGAACGAATGAAAATGAGTCCAACGAAAGTCACTCTGTGAAGAAACGACTCCGAAAGACCAGAGGAGAGCTTCTTCTGAGGGAATACGAGGTGAGATAAATACATGTTTTACCTGTAGTCTGACAAGATACATAACATGTTTAACCTGTAGTCTGACAGGGTACACAACATGTTAACCTGTAGTCTGACAGGAGACACAACATGTTAATCTGTAGTCTGACAGGAGACACAACATGTTAATATGTAGTCTGACAGGATACACAACATGTTAATCTGTAGTCTGACAGGAGACACAACATGTTAACCTGTAGTCTGACAGGAGACACAACATGTTAACCTGTAGTCTGACAGGAGACACAACATGTTAACCTGTAGTCTGACAGGATACATAACATGTTTAACCTGTAGTCTGACAGGATACACAACATGTTTAACCTGTAGTCTGACAGAGTACACAACATGTTTAACCTGTATTCTGACAGGATACACAACATGTTAACCTGTAGTCTGACAGGATACATAACATGTTTAACCTGTAGTCTGACAGGGTACACAACATGTTAACCTGTAGTCTGACAGGAGACACAACATGTTAACCTGTAGTCTGACAGGATACACAACATGTTTAACCTGTAGTCTGACAGAGTACACAACATGTTTAACCTGTATTCTGACAGGATACACAACATGTTAACCTGTAGTCTGACAGGATACATAACATGTTTAACCTGTAGTCTGACAGGGTACACAACATGTTAACCTGTAGTCTGACAGGAGACACAACATGTTAAGCTGTAGTCTGACAGGATACACAACATGTTTAACCTGTAGTCTGACAGGATACACAACATGTTTAACCTGTAGTCTGACAGGATACACAACATGTTTAACCTGTAGTCTGACAGGATACACGGCATGTTTAACCTGTAGTCTGACAGGATACACGACATGTTTTACCTGTAGTCTGACAGGGTACACGACATGTTAACCTGTAGTCTGACAGGGTACACGACATGTTAACCTGTAGTCTGACAGGGTACACAACATGTTAATCTGTAGTCTGACAGGATACACAACATGTTTAACCTGTAGTCTGACAGGATACATGTTTAACCTGTATTCTGACACACATGTTTAACCTGTAGTCTGACAGGATACACAACATGATACACAACATTTAACCTGTAGTCTGACAGAGTACACAACATGTTTAACCTGTAGTCTGACAGGATACACAACATGTTAACCTGTAGTCTGACAGGATACATAACATGTTTAACCTGTAGTCTGACAGGATACACAACATGTTAACCTGTAGTCTGACAGTACACAACATGTTTAACCTGTAGGGTAGTCTGACAGGATACATAACACAACATGTTAACCTGTAGTCTGACAGGAGACACAACATGTTAAGCTGTAGTCTGACAGGATACACAACATGTTTAACCTGTAGTCTGACAGGATACACAACATGTTTAACCTGTAGTCTGACAGGATACACAACATGTTTAACCTGTAGTCTGACAGGATACACGGCATGTTTAACCTGTAGTCTGACAGGATACACGACATGTTTTACCTGTAGTCTGACAGGGTACACGACATGTTAACCTGTAGTCTGACAGGGTACACGACATGTTAACCTGTAGTCTGACAGGGTACACAACATGTTAATCTGTAGTCTGACAGGATACACAACATGTTTAACCTGTAGTCTGACAGGATACACAACATGTTTAACCTGTAGTCTGACAGAGTACACAACATGTTTAACCTGTATTCTGACAGGATACACAACATGTTAACCTGTAGTCTGACAGGATACATAACATGTTTAACCTGTAGTCTGACAGGGTACACAACATGTTAACCTGTAGTCTGACAGGAGACACAACATGTTAAGCTGTAGTCTGACAGGATACACAACATGTTTAACCTGTAGTCTGACAGGAGACACAACATGTTTAACCTGTAGTCTGACAGGATACACAACATGTTTAACCTGTAGTCTGACAGGATACACGACATGTTTAACCTGTAGTCTGACAGGATACACGACATGTTTAACCTGTAGTCTGACAGGATACACAACATGTTAACCTGTAGTCTGACAGGGTAGTCTGACAGGACATGTTAACCTGTAGTCTGACAGGATACATAACATGTTAACATGTAGTCTGCCAGGATACACAACATGTTAACATGTAGTCTGCCAGGATACACAACATGTTAACCTGTAGTCTGACAGGATACACAACATGTTAACCTGTAGTCTGACAGGATACACAACATGTTTAACCTGTAGTCTGACAGGATACACAACATGTTTAACCTGTAGTTTGACAGGAGACACAACATGTTTAACCTGTAGTCTGACAGGATACACAACATGTTTAACCTGTAGTCTGACAGGATACACGACATGTTTAACCTGTAGTCTGACAGGATACACGACATGTTTAACCTGTAGTCTGACAGGATACACAACATGTTAACCTGTTGTCTGACAGGATACACAACATGTTTAACCTGTAGTCTGACAGGAGACACAACATGTTTAACCTGTAGTTGTACATATTGTCTGATCTTCCAGGATGAAATAGAAGGGCTCCTCAAAGAGAACGAAGACCTCAGGAACAGGAACCAGAACTTGGATTCCCAGCTGAAGTCTGTGTTAAACCCGTGTACCATAACAGCAAGTCAGCAGGAAGACCAAAGCATTGACCCAACATTACTGGAAGAATGGAGGAAAAAGATGAGGGCTGCTTCTGACTGCTACAGCAAAGTTAAACTGGATCTGGATAAGGTTAAAGAGGTGATGGTGAATACAAGAGGTGATGGTGAATACCAGGTTAAAGAGGTGATGGTGAATACCAGGTTAAAGAGGTGATGGTGAATACAAGAGGTGATGGTGAATACCAGGTTAAAGAGGTGATGGTGAATACAAGAGGTGATGGTGAATACCAGGTTAAAGAGGTGATGGTGAATACCAGGTTAAAGAGGTGATGGTGAATACCAGGTTAAAGAGGTGATGGTGAATACCAGGTTAAAGAGGTGCTGGTGAATATCAGGTTAACGAGGTGCTGGTGAATATCAGGTTAACGAGGTGCTGGTGAATATCAGGTTAACGAGGTGCTGGTGAATATCAGGTTAACGAGGTGCTGGTGAATATCAGGTTAACGAGGTGCTGGTCAAACAATAATACAACACTCAATATTCTGGTAACTTTGGATACCTTTTACATAACTACAAATGTTATTGATAAAGAGTGTATTAATGTGTCATCCAGAATATAGAGCTTAGCAAATAGAGATGCTCCTCTCCTCCAGGCTAACAAGATGCTACGCTCTCAGAACATTGACCTGGTCCAGGAGAACATGAGGTTGAAAGCTGAGGTTGCCAGCAGATCCCCGCAAAAGTATGTACCCCAAAGTTGTGTGATGGCACTGAAATAATTTAGTAGGAGGCATGCCAAGTCTTTTTGTTTCTATTGGGATTCTATGTGGAAATGCTGCTTTTTCAAACGGTGCTTCATTGATCACGTTTTTTTCTTCCGCGTTCCTCAGATTTGGGCGCTGCACCGTGGCGGCCCTGGAGGCCAAAATCCAACATTACCAGAGAGATGTGGAGCACCTGAACAAAGCCCTGGAGCGCAGTGACCGCTACATAGAGGAACTGGAGGCCCATGGAGGGGTGGCTGGGCACCTGACGCAGGACCTTCAGGGTCGTACCGATGCCCGTGGTGAGAGTTCCTCTTCTGGGGAGGAGGAGGCCAGGACCAGGGAGCAGCAGATCCGAGCCTTGAGGAGGAGTCTGGGTGACATGGAGAACGCTCCCCTCTGTACCACCAGTCTGGAGGGAGAGTCCCAGACGTTGTCCGCTCACCACAACTACCTCCTGGCCACGGGGCTCGGAGCTGCAGACACCTATCTGGACCACCGTGTTGGTGAGATGGTGAAAGACTCCATGGACACTGATAGTATTGGCCTGGTTGCTCCCTCTGAGCTCTTCCTTCCCTCCACCCCCTCCTCTGCTTTCCGCTCCCTCAGTCTGATGAGTCCCGGCGGATCTGATGATAGGAAGTTGGGTCGTAAGGCTCTGGCCTATCTGAGGAGGCTCAGTTTTGAGGACTGTGGACCGCCCAGCACCAGTGCCTCTGCTGTAGAACCCAAATGCTCCAGCGTCTCGGCTCCGTTCTCCAATGGAGGGTTCCCCGGCAGCGTAAGCGAGGCAAGATCCTCCTCCACTGAGACTGCATTCTGGGGAGCCGCCTGGCAGAGCCAGAAGCCTTCTGATTTGTCGTCTGTAGCTTCACCCAATCACAGTGGGCCCCAGCAGCTGAACTCGGGCACCAGTGAGGCCGGCCCAACCACGGCAGAGGACCAGGCTGAGGAGACCGACCCCATGTCCAGCGAAGCCTCCATGGATGCAGCTTATCGGGATAAGATCTCAGAGCTGGATTCGATGATGCTGGAGGTTCCAGATGTTATCAGCCGCCACAGCTCTGCAGACTCCCATCTCTCATCTTCTAACCTTTCTTCAGGATCACAGCTGTCCCTCACCTCCTTGAGGTCTGGGAACTCACCAGACCTGACCATTGAACCCGGTCTAGATGTGACCCTGGTGCCTGTGGTGGAGCCTGTTCTCCTGGGTGTGGACTCAGAGGAGGGTGGAGCTAGTTGTGGAGGCGAGGAAAAGGATGGTGTTGACCTGGCATGTCGGCTGGAGGGGACCTGTTCCACGGCTTTGACAGAATCTTCAGCAGCTGGTTCAGCGGCTAGTGCCACCTCCTCTAGTGCCACCTCCTCTAGTGCCACCTCCTCTAGTGCCACCTCCTCTAGTGCCACCTCCTCTAGTGCCACCTCCTCTATTGCCACCTCCTGTAGTGCCACCTCCTGTAGTGCCACCTCCTCTAGTGCCACCTCCTCTAGTGCCACCTCCTCTAGTGCCACCTCCTCTAGTGCCACCTCCTCTAGTGCCACCTCCTCTAGTGCCACCTTCTCTCAACCTGATGAACTGTCCTTTCACCTGCAGTTTGACCCATTAACAGGGGTCAAGTCCAGACAAGAAGGAGCGTTGAGTGGCCGAGACGATGAGGAAGATGGGCGACCCGTTGGAAGAGAGAGGAGTGTGGCAAAAAGGAAGTCCCACAGTCCATCTAACAACAGCAGCCCCTCTAAACATTCAAAGTTCATGTGAAAGGAGGTGGAGATGGTTAGGGAGGTGTAGATGGTTAGGGAGGTGTAGATGGTGAGGGAGGTGTAGATGGTGAGGGAGGTGTAGATGGTGAGGGAGGTGTAGATGGTGAGGGAGGTGTAGATGGTGAGGGAGGTGTAGATGGTGAGGGAGGTGGTGATGGTGAGGGAGGTGGAGATGGTGAGGGAGGTGGAGATGGTGAGGGAGGTGGAGATGGTGAGGGAGGTGGAGATGGTGAGGGAGGTGGAGATGGTGAGGGAGGTGGAGATGGTGAGGGAGGTGGAGATGGTGAGGGAGGTGGAGATGGTGAGGGAGGTGGAGATGGTGAGGGAGGTGGAGATGGTGAGGGAGGTGGAGATGGTGAGGGAGGTGGAGATGGTGAGGGAGGTGGAGATGGTGAGGGAGGTGTAGATGGTGAGGGAGGTGTAGATGGTGAGGGAGGTGGAGATGGTGAGGGAGGTGGAGGTGGTGAGGGAGGTGGAGGTGGTGAAGGAGGTGGAGATGGTGAGGGAGGTGGAGATGGTGAGGGAGGTGGAGGTGGTGAGGGAGGTGGAGGTGGTGAGGGAGGTGGTGAGGGAGGTGGAGGTGGTGAGGGAGGTGGAGGTGGTGAGGGAGGTGGAGGTGGTGAGGGAGGTGGAGGTGGAGGTGGTGAGGGAGGTGGAGGTGGTGAGGGAGGTGGAGGTGGTGAGGGAGGTGGAGATGGTGAGGGAGGTGGAGATGGTGAGGGAGGTGGAGATGGTGAGGGAGGTGGAGGTGGTGAGGGAGGTGGAGGTGGTGAGGAAGATGCTGAGGGAGGTGGAGATGCTGAGGGAGGTGGAGATGCTGAGGGAGGTGCTGAGGGAGGTGGTGAGGGGAGGTGGTGAGGGAGGTGGAGGTGCTGAGGGAGGTGGTGAGGAAGATGCTGAGGGAGGTGGAGATGCTGAGGGAGGTGGAGGTGCTGAGGGAGGTGGAGGTGGAGGTGGTGAGGGAGGTGGAGGTGGTGAGGGAGGTGGAGGTGGTGAGGGAGGTGGAGGTGGTGAGGGAGGTGGAGGTGCTGAGGGAGGTGGAGGTGCTGAGGGAGGTGGAGGTGCTGAGGGAGGTGGAGGTGCTGAGGGAGGTGGAGGTGCTGAGGGAGGTGGAGGTGCTGAGGGAGGTGGAGGTGTGGAGGTGGAGGGTGAGGGAGGTGGAGGTGGTGAGGGAGGTGGAGGTGGTGAGGGAGGTGGAGATGGTTGAGGGAGGTGGAGATGGTTGAGGGAGGTGGAGATGGTTGAGGGAGGTGGAGATGGTGAGGGAGCTGGAGATTCCAGACTGATCCCATGCACAACAGGAGGCCTTTCAGTGTGTCTGTATCTGTCATTAACAACCTCTTATTTCCACTGGCTGGGTTTAGTCCAATGTAATGTACAAATGTTTAATGGCTTTGTCACATTCTGTCCATATGTTGGTTGAGCTGTCTGATTTGGCTTTAGTATTCGGTTGCTCTTGTTTTACCCAGAGTTCCACAGGCCTGAGTCAGAAGTTTTACATGGGATTTGTGATGGGAGACTGGCTTCTCTGATTTTGGCCTTACATTGAGAGTTGTTTATCAAACGTTGCTAATAAAAACATTCACATGTGAATACCGGCGTTGTAATGCAATCCAATTATTATGAAAACTATGTAATAAACAAACTATAATAAACATTATGACTGATCACTAGGACTGATCACTTCCTATAGGAGGTATGACCCTACCACTTATTATTGTGACGTCCTAATAAGAGAAATCTATTGAAATTATGTCCATTTATTTTGCTTGTCTGCTGGCTGGATGCCGAGGGTTTTGTAATCGACAGTGCGGAAACACAACGTTAAAACGTCCTTGCTTTTGTCTTTTAAAATTACATCACACTGATCAGAAATACTATGTAGACGTTATTAATGTTGTGGGTGATTATAATTGTAACAACAGATTTTCTATGGAATGTCTTGATAGGTGTAAAGAAGCTCATTATCAGCAACCATCTGTGATTTGCAATTATGTTGTGCTGATTAAAGAAGCAATACAACTGGCCTTAAGACTTGTTAAGTGTCTGGAGCATCAGCAATTGTGGGTTGGTTTATTGGCTCAAATTGACTGAAACACCGAACTTTCTTTTGAAACTCTTAAGTCTTTACTTGTTCTGAGAAATTAGACTATAACATTTGTACAATGCTGTGCTACTACTCCCTTCACAGAACAGCTCAAACTGTCTCTAACCAGTGGAGTGGGAGGTCCCGGTGCTCAACAGCACAAGATGACAGATACATAAGAGTGTTTCAACAAGTGGACATCACAGTCAGCTGGTATTCTGTCTATAATGTAGTGGACATCACAGTCAGCTGGTATTCTGTCTATAATGTAGTGGACATCACAGTCAGCTGGTATTCTGTCTATAATGGAGTGACCAGCACAGTCAGCTGGTATTCTGTCTATAATGGAGTGGACATCACAGTCATATGGTATTCTGTCTATAATGTAGTGGACATCACAGTCAGCTGGTATTCTGTCTATAATGGAGTGACCAGCACAGTCAGCTGGTATTCTGTGTATAATGTAGTGGACATCACAGTCAGCTGGTATTCTGTCTATAATGGAGTGGACATCACAGTCATCTGGTATTCTGTCTATAATAGAGTGGACATCACAGTCAGCTGGTATTCTGTCTATAATAGAGTGGACATCACAGTCAGCTGGTATTCTGTCTATAATAGAGTGGACATCACAGTCAGCTGGTATTCTGTCTATAATGTAGTGGACATCACAGTCAGCTGGTATTCTGTCTATAATAGAGTGGACATCACAGTCAGCTGGTATTCTGTCTATAATAGAGTGACCAGCACAGTCAGCTGGTATTCTGTCTATAATGTAGTGGACATCACAGTCAGCTGGTATTCTGTCTATAATGGAGTGACCAGCACAGTCAGCTGGTATTCTGTGTATAATGTAGTGGACATCACAGTCAGCTGGTATTCTGTCTATAATGGAGTGGACATCACAGTCATCTGGTATTCTGTCTATAATAGAGTGGACATCACAGTCAGCTGGTATTCTGTCTATAATAGAGTGGACATCACAGTCAGCTGGTATTCTGTCTATAATAGAGTGGACATCACAGTCAGCTGGTATTCTGTCTATAATGTAGTGGACATCACAGTCATCTGGTATTCTGTCTATAATAGAGTGGACATCACAGTCAGCTGGTATTCTGTCTATAATAGAGTGACCAGCACAGTCAGCTGGTATTCTGTCTATAATGTAGTGGACATCACAGTCATCTGGTATTCTGTCTATAATAGAGTGGACATCACAGTCAGCTGGTATTCTGTCTATAATAGAGTGACCAGCACAGTCAGCTGGTATTCTGTCTATAATAGAGTGGTCAGCACAGTCAGCTGGTATTCTGTCTATAATAGAGTGGACATCACAGTCAGCTGGTATTCTGTCTATAATAGAGTGGACATCACAGTCAGCTGGTATTCTGTCTATAATAGAGTGGACATCACAGTCAGCTGGTATTCTGTCTATAATACAGTGGACATCACAGTCAGCTGGTATTCTAATGGAGTGGACATCACAGTCAGCTGGTATTCTGTCTATAATGTAGTGGACATCACAGTCAGCTGGTATTCTGTCTATAATAGAGTGGACATCACAGTCAGCTGGTATTCTGTCTATAATACAGTGGACATCACAGTCATCTGGTATTCTGTCTATAATAGAGTGGACATCACAGTCAGCTGGTATTCTGTCTATAATAGAGTGGACATCACAGTCAGCTGGTATTCTGTCTATAATGTAGTGGACATCACAGTCAGCTGGTATTCTGTCTATAATAGAGTGGACATCACAGTCAGCTGGTATTCTGTCTATAATACAGTGGACATCACAGTCAGCTGGTATTCTGTCTATAATAGAGTGGACATCACAGTCAGCTGGTATTCTGTCTGTAATAGAGTAGACATCACAGTCAGCTGGTATTCTGTCTATAATACAGTGGACATCACAGTCAGCTGGTATTCTGTCTATAATGTAGTGGACATCACAGTCAGCTGGTATTCTGTCTATAATAGAGTGGACATCACAGTCAGCTGGTATTCTGTCTATAATAGAGTGGACATCACAGTCAGCTGGTATTCTGTCTATAATGTAGTGGACATCACAGTCAGCTGGTATTCTGTCTATAATAGAGTGGACATCACAGTCAGCTGGTATTCTGTCTATAATACAGTGGACATCACAGTCAGCTGGTATTCTGTCTATAATAGAGTGGACATCACAGTCAGCTGGTATTCTGTCTATAATAGAGTAGACATCACAGTCAGCTGGTATTCTGTCTATAATACAGTGGACATCACAGTCAGCTGGTATTCTGTCTATAATAGAGTGGACATCACAGTCAGCTGGTATTCTGTCTATAATACAGTGGACATCACAGTCAGCTGGTATTCTGTCTATAATAGAGTGGACATCACAGTCAGCTGGTATTCTGTCTATAATAGAGTGGACATCACAGTCAGCTGGTATTCTGTCTATAATGTAGTGGACATCACAGTCAGCTGGTATTCTGTCTATAATAGAGTAGACATCACAGTCAGCTGGTATTCTGTCTATAATACAGTGGA
Source organism: Dallia pectoralis (assembly GCA_029465975.1). Taxonomy (NCBI): domain Eukaryota; kingdom Metazoa; phylum Chordata; class Actinopteri; order Esociformes; family Umbridae; genus Dallia; species Dallia pectoralis. The sequence goes on along the minus strand of CM055739.1, from coordinate 925,423 downwards.
CATCACAGTCAGCTGGTATTCTGTCTATAATAGAGTGGACATCACAGTCAGCTGGTATTCTGTCTATAATACAGTGGACATCACAGTCAGCTGGTATTCTGTCTATAATACAGTGGACATCACAGTCAGCTGGTATTCTAATTGGTGTGGAGTTCAAATACATTTGATTGATTGACGGTCTGCAAGCTGGTATTTAGGCAAATAGAAGATTATTTGAAGAATCAAGTTTGAAAGATGCAATTTTTATTTAAATAAAAAAATCTAAAATGTCAATGATTATTATTTCTATCTTTTCTATTCGTGTTGCTATAAAACAATTCAAACTGTTTTCATGTATGTTTGAATGGTAATCAGTAACGTTGCCAAGTGAACCCAAACGTTTGAATGGTCTCTGCCACGCATTCTTCCAACAGACTTTCTTCCGTGGAAACCTAAATAATTAACTCCATCGTGGCCATCAAATCATCCACATTCTCCAACCGACTTTCATTTGCTGTAACTTTCTATCTGGTTGTTGCAGAAAATGACAATGTGTTGTTAGTCATTTTAACTGATAAAAGTCAAATAGTTAAATACATAAACACTAACCAGGGTCTTGCCTTCCAATTGTAATCAGTGTAACCCGAGACCCTTATCTATTATGCAAATAGGTTTGCATGTTCACCTCTAATCACGGCATGAAATTTTAATTGGACTCAACCGTTGCTCGAGTCGTTTGAATAAATGAAGTGTTAATTCATTGGGATTAATTAATTTGTGTACAAGGTTACAGTGCGGATATTAAATCAATTTGTTTAGCGCTCATCTGGCGTGTAATGACTGGGTGTAATGATGTAATGACAGGGGCGGAGGAGAGGGAGGAGGGGCGGGAGGAGGACAGGGGCGGAGGAGAGGGAGGAGGGGTGGGAATAGGGCAGGGAGGAGGACAGGGAGGTGGGCTGGGAGGAGGGGTGGGAGGAGGGCTGGGAGGTGGGGTGAATTATATCAGACAAATGCTTATTCTCTGCAGCTGAAAGAGCTCCGTATTTCTACATGAAACCCTCCATTGGACCAGAGTTCTATAGGCCCATATTAAAAAAATAGCGCGATGTTTCGAATTACTCTGATTTCTCAGGATATCATGTGGATTAAAGATCAACATTTTTTGCTTAAACGAAATTGACTGTTACTTCTAATTTGCAGGATTACTAAAAATAGCTGGATAGTCATGCAAAACATGTTTTGTGTAGTATAACAGCTGGGTACATTTCTTAATGCATATATTTATTAATGCAACTATTTCCAGTGCGTAATTAGTCTCAGGAACTTTGGCATCCGATTCATTTTCTACTAATATTTCGATTCACACTGAAGGCAGGATGCTTCTCTCTAATCTCTCTGTTTATGAGAGTTGTAATCCCAGTGGAGATAACCCCCAGATATTAGCCTGCTTCAGTGTTGGTTTGGTGTCTGATAATTACCTCATAACCCTACAGTAGGCTGTGTCTGATAATAACCTTATAAACCTACAGTAGGCTGTCGATAATAACCTTATAAACCTACAGTAGGTGTCTGATAATAACCTTATAACCCTACAGTAGGCTGTGTCTGATAATAACCTTATAAACCTACAGTAGGCTGTGTCTGATAATAACCTTATAAACCTACAGTAGGCTGTGTTTGATAATAACCTTATAAACCTACAGTAGGTGTCTGTGTCTGATAATAACCTTATAAACCTACAGTAGGTGTCTGTGTCTGATAATAACCTTATAAACCTACAGTAGGCTGTGTCTGATAATAACCTTATAAACCTACAGTAGGCTGTGTCTGATAATAACCTTATAAACCTACAGTAGGCTGTGTCTGATAATAACCTTAATAACCTTATAAACCTACAGTAGGCTGTGTCTGATAATAACCTTATAAACCTACAGTAGGCTGTGTCTGATAATAACCTTATAAACCTACAGTAGGCTGTGTCTGATAATAACCTTATAAACCTACAGTAGGTGTCTGTGTCTGATAATAACCTTATAAACCTACAGTAGGCTGTGTCTGATAATAACCTTATAAACCTACAGTAGGCTGTGTCTGATAATAACCTTATAAACCTACAGTAGGCTGTGTCTGATAATAACCTTATAAACCTACAGTAGGCTGTGTCTGATAATAACCTTATAAACCTACAGTAGGCTGTGTCTGATAATAACCTTATAAACCTACAGTAGGCTGTGTCTGATAATAACCTTATAAACCTACAGTAGGCTGTGTTTGATAATAACCTTATAAACCTACAGTAGGCTGTGTCTGATAATAACCTTATAAACCTACAGTAGGCTGTGTTTGATAATAACCTTATAAACCTACAGTAGGCTGTGTTTGATAATAACCTTATAAACCTACAGTAGGCTGTGTCTGATAATAACCTTATAAACCTACAGTAGGCTGTGTCTGATAATAACCTTATAAACCTACAGTAGGCTGTGTCTGATAATAACCTTATAAACCTACAGTAGGCTGTGTCTGATAATAACCTTATAAACCTACAGTAGGCTGTGTCTGATAATAACCTTATAAACCTACAGTAGGCTGTGTGTCTGTGTCTGATAATAACCTTATAAACCTACAGTAGGCTGTGTCTGATAATAACCTTATAAACCTACAGTAGCCTGTGTCTGATAATAACCTTATAAACCTACAGTAGGCTGTGTCTGATAATAACCTTATAAACCTACAGTAGGCTGTGTCTGATAATAACCTTATAAACCTACAGTAGTCTGTGTCTGATAATAACCTTATAAACCTACAGTAGGCTGTGTCTGATAATAACCTTATAAACCTACAGTAGGCTGTGTCTGATAATAACCTTATAAACCTACAGTAGCCTGTGTCTGATAATAACCTTATAAACCTACAGTAGGTGTCTGTGTCTGATAATAACCTTATAAACCTACAGTAGGTGTCTGTGTCTGATAATAACCTTATAAACCTACAGTAGGCTGTGTCTGATAATAACCTTATAAACCTACAGTAGGCTGTGTCTGATAATAACCTTATAAACCTACAGTAGGCTGTGTCTGATAATAACCTTATAAACCTACAGTAGGCTGTGTCTGATAATAACCTTATAAACCTACAGTAGGCTGTGTCTGATAATAACCTTATAAACCTACAGTAGGCTGTGTCTGATAATAACCTTATAAACCTACAGTAGGCTGTGTCTGATAATAACCTTATAAACCTACAGTAGGCTGTGTCTGATAATAACCTTATAAACCTACAGTAGGCTGTGTCTGATAATAACCTTATAAACCTACAGTAGGTGTCTGTGTCTGATAATAACCTTATAAACCTACAGTAGGCTGTGTTTGATAATAACCTTATAAACCTACAGTAGGCTGTGTCTGATAATAACCTTATAAACCTACAGTAGGCTGTGTCTGATAATAACCTTATAAACCTACAGTAGGTGTCTGTGTCTGATAATAACCTTATAAACCTACAGTAGGCTGTGTCTGATAATAACCTTATAAACCTACAGTAGGCTGTGTCTGATAATAACCTTATAAACCTACAGTAGCCTGTGTCTGATAATAACCTTATAAACCTACAGTAGGCTGTGTCTGATAATAACCTTATAAACCTACAGTAGGCTGTGTCTGATAATAACCTTATAAACCTACAGTAGGCTGTGTCTGATAATAACCTTATAAACCTACAGTAGGCTGTGTCTGATAATAACCTTATAAACCTACAGTAGGTGTCTGTGTCTGATAATAACCTTATAAACCTACAGTAGGCTGTGTCTGATAATAACCTTATAAACCTACAGTAGGCTGTGTCTGATAATAACCTTATAAACCTACAGTAGGCTGTGTCTGATAATAACCTTATAAACCTACAGTAGGCTGTGTCTGATAATAACCTTATAAACCTACAGTAGGCTGTGTCTGATAATAACCTTATAAACCTACAGTAGGCTGTGTCTGATAATAACCTTATAAACCTACAGTAGGCTGTGTCTGATAATAACCTTATAAACCTACAGTAGGCTGTGTCTGATAATAACCTTATAAACCTACAGTAGGCTGTCTGTGTCTGATAATAACCTTATAAACCTACAGTAGGCTGTGTCTGATAATAACCTTATAAACCTACAGTAGGCTGTGTCTGATAATAACCTTATAAACCTACAGTAGGCTGTGTCTGATAATAACCTTATAAACCTACAGTAGGCTGTGTCTGATAATAACCTTATAAACCTACAGTAGGCTGTGTCTGATAATAACCTTATAAACCTACAGTAGGCTGTGTCTGATAATAACCTTATAAACCTACAGTAGGCTGTGTCTGATAATAACCTTATAAACCTACAGTAGGCTGTGTCTGATAATAACCTTATAAACCTACAGTAGGCTGTGTCTGATAATAACCTTATAAACCTACAGTAGTGTCTGTGTCTGATAATAACCTTATAAACCTACAGTAGGCTGTGTCTGATAATAACCTTATAAACCTACAGTAGGCTGTGTCTGATAATAACCTTATAAACCTACAGTAGGCTGTGTCTGATAATAACCTTATAAACCTACAGTAGGGCTGTGTCTGATAATAACCTTATAAACCTACAGTAGATAATAACCTTATAAACCTACAGTAGGCTGTGTCTGATAATAACCTTATAAACCTACAGTAGGCTGTGTCTGATAATAACCTTATAAACCTACAGTAGGCTGTGTCTGATAATAACCTTATAAACCTACAGTAGGCTGTGTCTGATAATAACCTTATAAACCTACAGTAGGCTGTGTCTGATAATAACCTTATAAACCTACAGTAGGCTGTGTCTGATAATAACCTTATAAACCTACAGTAGGCTGTGTCTGATAATAACCTTATAAACCTACAGTAGGCTGTGTCTGATAATAACCTTATAAACCTACAGTAGGCTGTGTCTGATAATAACCTTATAAACCTACAGTAGGCTGATAATAACCTTATAAACCTACAGTAGGCTGTGTCTGATAATAACCTTATAAACCTACAGTAGGCTGTGTCTGATAATAACCTTATAAACCTACAGTAGGCTGTGTCTGATAATAACCTTATAAACCTACAGTAGGCTGTGTCTGATAATAACCTTATAAACCTACAGTAGGCTGTGTCTGATAATAACCTTATAAACCTACAGTAGTCTGATAATAACCTTATAAACCTACAGTAGGTCTGTGTCTGATAATAACCTTATAAACCTACAGTAGGCTGTGTCTGATAATAACCTTATAAACCTACAGTAGGCTGTGTCTGATAATAACCTTATAAACCTACAGTAGGCTGTGTCTGATAATAACCTTATAAACCTACAGTAGGCTGTGTCTGATAATAACCTTATAAACCTACAGTAGGCTGTGTCTGATAATAACCTTATAAACCTACAGTAGGCTGTGTCTGATAATAACCTTATAAACCTACAGTAGGCTGTGTCTGATAATAACCTTATAAACCTACAGTAGGCTGTGTCTGATAATAATAACCTTATAAACCTACAGTAGGCTGTGTCTGATAATAACCTACAGTAGGCTGTGTTGATAATAACCTTATAAACCTACAGTAGGCTGTGTCTGATAATAACCTTATAAACCTACAGTAGGCTGTGTTTGATAATAACCTTATAACCCTACAGTAGGCTGTGTCTGATAATAACCTTATAAACCTACAGTAGGCTGTGTCTGATAATAACCTTATAAACCTACAGTAGGCTGTGTCTGATAATAACCTTATATAACCCTACAGTAGGTAGCTGTGTCTGATAATAACCTTATAAACCTACAGTAGGTGTCTGATAATAACCTTATAAACCTACAGTAGGCTGTGTCTGATAATAACCTTATAAACCTACAGTAGGCTGTGTCTGATAATAACCTTATAAACCTACAGTAGGCTGTGTTTGATAATAACCTTATAAACCTACAGTAGGCTGTGTTTGATAATAACCTTATAAACCTACAGTAGGCTGTGTCTGATAATAACCTTATAAACCTACAGTAGGCTGTGTTTGATAATAACCTTATAAACCTACAGTAGGCTGTGTTTGATAATAACCTTATAAACCTACAGTAGGCTGTGTTTGATAATAACCTTATAAACCTACAGTAGGTGTCTGTGTTGGACTCTTCATTGCTATCTCTATTAGGCCGTTTGGACAAATGTTTAACACTTAATAAAATACTTCATGTGCATAATTAATATTGGTATTTACGACCTGTCACCACAGATGAAATTGCCAGTTTTACTAAAAATAGGATTTATAGTTCACGGTGTTGAAGGTACATTCTGAAATTATTAATGCGGAACCGATAATATTTTTTGTTAATTATTTGGCCTTATTTAAGTCGATATTCAAAAAGGATGCGTGAGTAAACACATTAATTTACTATCCTATGGAACGACATAACACAAATATATAAGGACATCAAATACAACAAATGTCCATGAACTACCGGATTATCCTGTGTTTGTCCGGCGCGTGTCTGGAGTGCTGCTGCACACACTCGCACACACGCACGCCCCGTGCCAGTCCGGCTCCACTCCAGTTAAACTGCTACTGCTTGAAGCTGTTCGCTTATTATCTGACACGCAGGCAGACAGGCAGACAGGCAGGGACAGGCAGACAGACAGACAGACAGGCAGAAAGGCCGACTGACAGACAGACAGACAGAAAGGCAGACAGACAGGCAGACAGACAGACAGACAGACAGACAGACAGACAGACAGGCAGGCAGGCAGGCAGGCAGGCAGACAGCGCAGCGCTTTTCGTGCAGTATGTCTCGCGAGAGAAGCCGATCTTGACGGGATCTGAGGCTCAGGTGTAAGAGCCCTTCTCTCATCCCCTCTCAGCAGCCAGTGGGAACAGCAGACAGATGAGTGCGTCCGGGAGACTGCAGGCATCTCTGATTGTGTGATCTTCTGTACTGAACACCGTCAACTATTGCATCATTAAACAGCAACAGGAAGGAACCCTCTATGAATACTGCCTTCTACCCATCGGCTCTATTTTAGACCCTATTTTTTTTGTTGCGCTTAAAGCAATTTAAAAAGAATCTCTGCAAAGATGATGTCAATGAACAGCAAACAGGCGCACTTCGCCATGCATCCGAGTTTACCTGAACACAAGTACACCACTCTGCATTCCAGCTCGGAAGCGATCAGGAGAGCCTGTCTGCAAGCTCCACAGGTAAACTTCTCATCTCACTTTTCTGTCTCTACTCTGTCTCCGTTTGGGCTGCATGTTGAGTGTCGCTGGATAATAGAGGCACATTCTGCCACACATTCTGCCACACATTCTGCCACACATTCTGCCACACATTCTGCCACACATTCTGCCACACAGCCTTTATGTTTTATTCCTACATATCCACCGCAATCACCCGACGGCTTGTGATCTTGTTGAAAGCCCTGCTGCACACAAAGCTGCGACTTCATCATTTTTTGTATACATTTATTCATGACATATAGTCTTTTAAAGGGAATATTTTTCCTGTGTTACCTGTTATCAGAATTCACTAGCTGACATATCCACTTATTCATCTGTGCCTTTTATTTTTCCGTTTTTATCGCTTTCCTCCCCCTTCTATTACATCTTTTTCTCCCTAATATCTCCCCTCTCCCTAATATCTCCCCTCTCCCTAATATCTCCCCTCTCCCTAATATCTCCCATCTCCCTAATATCTCCCCATGTCTCCATTCTCCTCGCAGCTCCAGAGTAACATATTCGCCAGCCTGGATGAGACCCTCCTGGCCCGTGCTGAAGCTCTGGCTGCCGTGGACATCGCGGTATCCCAGGGCAAAACGCACCCGTTCAAGCCGGACGCCACCTACCACACCATGAACAGCGTGCCATGTACCTCCAACTCCACAGTGCCACTGGCCCACCATCACCACCACCACCACCACCATCATCATCCAAACATGGAACCCCCGGATCTCATGGACCACCTCAACTCTCCATCCTTAACTCTTCTGTCCAGCCACGACGGGTCTGGGGGTGGTGGTGGAGGTGGTGGTGGCGGGCTCATTTCTTCCTCTTCCCACCCCCATCCTCACTCACACATGCACGGCTTGAGTCACCTTTCGCACCAGGCTGCCATGAACATGAATTCCCCTCTCACCCACCACGGTCTCTTACCTGGCCACCATGGAGGCGGTCAGGGCGGACCCGGACTCAGCACCAACGGGCTCCCCTCTATCAATGACTCGGACACGGACCCCAGGGAACTAGAAGCCTTCGCTGAGCGCTTCAAGCAGAGGCGGATCAAACTCGGGGTGACCCAGGCGGATGTAGGCGGTGCCCTGGCCAACCTTAAGATACCCGGAGTTGGCTCGCTGAGTCAGAGCACCATTTGCCGTTTTGAATCGTTGACTCTGTCCCATAACAACATGATTGCCCTTAAACCCATCCTGCAGGCGTGGCTGGAGGAGGCCGAGGGAGCACAGAGGGAGAAACTGAACAAACCCGACATCTATAGTGGGGGGGAGAAGAAGAGGAAGAGGACCTCGATAGCTGCTCCTGAGAAGAGGTCTCTGGAGGCATATTTCGCTGTTCAACCTCGACCCTCATCTGAGAAGATAGCAGCAATAGCTGAGAAGTTGGACCTGAAGAAGAACGTGGTGCGGGTGTGGTTCTGCAACCAGAGACAGAAACAGAAACGGCTCAAGTTCTCCGCTGCCCACTGACTTTAATAGGTTAAAAACAGGAGTGGGTGACTGATGTTGGGGACCAAGGAACACATACAAAGACTTTTTCGTGGTCTTCTTTTGTCACCGACGCTTTAAACGTGGGTGCAAATATATAAGGATTAGATACGAGAGGTTATGACGCTTCTTATCTCTGTTCCGTTTCATTTTCACGTTTTTGGTGAATGTGAAGTATGCAAATATCTGACAATTCAGAAGTATCTGAGATAGTACCTACTGATATCTGTGGTTCTGAGATAGTACCTACTGATGTCAACATTGCCTTTTTAAAACGTTGCGAAAAAAGAGGTACTTTGCTTTAACGAGTTATTTTCTTCTTACATTAATTTTAAATAGCCAGGCCTATATGGCCATTTACGAATTACCTCACCGTTGATCTCTAGACAATTTAATTTTGTTTAGTTACAAGATTATACGCATTTATTTATTAATGTAGGCCTATTTATTTATATATTTATTTGTAATAGCATTTGGGGGCTCTTTTAACTCTGTTTAAAATAATTTTTCCAATTTCATATAAAACATATTGCAGAGGCCTGCATGATAGAATAATTTAAGACTTATCTCAACGTATGAGCTGTTGATGATTTATCACGTATTTATTTTACATTTGCACTACAATTTAGGAAGTAATTTCGTTTTTAATTGGTTATTACGCCCAAATGATTTTGTGTATATAATTACGTGAGAAATTTAATATATATATATATATATATTACAAACACAGTTTCCCGTTACAACTCGGTCCTGAGTAAAAAAAAGAACAGTATTTTGCTATTGGCTTTCTATCAGAACGAAACACGTCCAAATCAAATACTTTAACTCGCATATTCGGACGTATTCTTTGGCTATTATAATAAATATTATTTTATTTGGTGTCGGGGTTTGCCGTGCAAACATTCTATGCATTGGATAAAAATAGATGATCTACTGGTACAACTGTGTAAGTGGTGGTGTAAGACACTGTTAATTGCCTGTGTTCACTCACATTAAGACACAACGTTGTCTGTCGTGTTAATTGTTCAGAAACTAAGTTTGTGTAAGTTAGATTTGTGCACAAGTTTACAGCTACAGCCCCATGTGCTTCACGTCCCGTTCTGCCCCCCTGTCATGGACGTTTGACGTGTACATGTTTCTCATCACCCCTGTCAATCATTTGTCTTCTTTTCTGTGGTATTGTCCTCCTGTAAGACAACTTCTATAGGAACGTGTGTCCCAGCAAATCTTCTAAATAAATGAACGAAAGAAAAATACATCAATCCTGTTTTTAATTGTGTATTTATTAAGATGCTTGGTTCTAAATGTAGGTATTACGCCTCTGTTATTTGTTTATAACTTATTAGTAATAAGTGTATTATTGTAATTATTATTATGTATATTATTTTAACAATCATAAAACAATTCTCATGATTGTCACATTATTGTTATTATTTTTCCTGATATTACAGGCCTTATAGTGACATTCACACTCACTTCACTCAGATATTAATTCATATGTTTTAATTTAATTGGAAACGTTGTGCTGCCGATATTTTATAACAGACAATAATTCAACGATTGCATTTAAATATGATTTTCCATATAGTGAACATGTTGCTGCATGTGTCACCTGTCTGTATAACCGCGGTATTATACTTCATTAAGTGATCATAGGCCCTAGTTCAGACTATGATCGGTCTAGTCAAGATTTGGCATGATAGCCCAAACAGCAAGTCGGTTAAAAACGTTTGAGCTTCTCTATTACGACCAGACTGGATTAAATCACATACAATTCAAGTCCTGAAAATGTTTCCCCTCCATATACGTCTCGTATGTTTGGACACAAGGCCGATCAAATGGAAATAAACTCATCTATATCTTGGGTCAGATGTGACCATGTGTGCCTGAAGAAATAGTGCACACAAATAGTTGTTTCCTACAGCTTCACCTATTAATAATAGTTACTGTTTCCTACAGCTTCACCTATTAATAATAGTTACTGTTTCCTACAGCTTCACCTATTAATAATAGTTACTGTTTCCTACAGCTTCACCTATTAATAATAGTTACTGTTTCCTACAGCTTCACCTATTAATAATAGTTACTGTTTCCTACAGCTTCACCTATTAATAATAGTTACTGTTTCCTACAGCTTCACCTATTAATAATAGTTACTGTTTCCTATTAATTAATAGTTACTGTTTTACAGCTTCACCTATTAATAATAGTTACAGCTTCACCTATTAATAATAGTTACTGTTTCCTACAGCTTCTATTAATAATAGTTACTGTTTCCTACAGCTTCACCTATTAATAATAGTTACTGTTTCCTACAGCTTCACCTATTAATATTAGTTACTGTTTCCTACAGCTTCACCTATTAATAATAGTTACTGTTTCCTACAGCTTCACCTATTAATAATAGTTACTGTTTCTACAGCTTCTATTAATAATAGTTACTGTTTACAGCTTCACCTATTAATAATAGTTACTGTTTCACAGCTATTAATAATAGTTACTGTTTCCTACAGCTTCACCTATTAATAATAGTTACTGTTTCCTACAGCTTCACCTATTAATAATAGTTACTGTTTCCTACAGCTTCACCTATTAATAATAGTTACTGTTTCCTACAGCTTCACCTATTAATAATAGTTACTGTTTCCTACAGCTTCACCTATTAATAATAGTTACTGTTTCCTACAGCTTCACCTATTAATAATAGTTACTGTTTCCTACAGCTTCACCTATTAATAATAGTTACTGTTTCCTACAGCTTCACCTATTAATAATAGTTACTGTTTCCTACAGCTTCACCTATTAATAATAGTTAATAGCTTCACCTATTAATTAGTTACTGTTTCCTACAGCTTCACCTATTAATAATAGTTACTGTTTCCTACAGCTTCACCTATTAATAATAGTTACTGTTTCCTACAGCTTCACCTATTAATAATAGTTACTGTTTCCTACAGCTTCACCTTAATAGTTACTGTTTCCTACAGCTTCTATTAACAATAGTTACTGTTTCCTACAGCTTCACCTATTAATAATAGTTACTGTTTCCTACAGCTTCACCTATTAATAATAGTTACTGTTTCCTACAGCTTCACCTATTAATAATAGTTACTGTTTCCTACAGCTTCACCTATTAATAATAGTTACTGTTTCCTACAGCTTCACCTATTAATAATAGTTACTGTTTCCTACAGCTTCACCTATTAATAATATTTATCATCATCATGCTTCTAATATCTATTATAGCAGTGGTTCCCTATTTCTGCAAGCTTTCTCCTGTACTGTAGTGTTTAGTGTAGTAGCCTAGTGCACATTAAGAACCCTCTGGGACCTAAAACAAGATGTGTTCACTCCAGAATATACGTCACCTCGACTAGGAGTATGTGCTAAACAACTACAATACCAGGTTCTTTAAAGGATGTCATTATTTTTGTTCAAAGTTCACAGTAAGTATTTTAATTAAATGTAGTTTGGTGTATAGTTTAGAGCCCTTTATTGTAGGGTGCTGTAGTTGCCCTCTTTTCCAACAGGGAGGTGTGTGTGTATTAATATTTGATATAACCTCATTTCTGTTGTCCTGTGAGTCTTGCTTGAGGACCACTCTACAGTAAATGATAAAGCCTATGATGGTATCGATTTCTGTGTTACGTTATGATCTTTAGGGAATCCAATAGATTCCACATAAGAAATGTTTTGGGAAACATTAAACCTTTTTTTAAATATTTTTTTTTAGAAAAGATAACACTGGTAATATCCAGAACAGTTGCCGTCTGTTAAAGCAGAAGCTTCACGGGTAATTAAAAAAACAGGAGAAGCCTTTATAATAAATACTGTAACTAAATACGTGATAGGAAATACATTTTTTATAACACAACAGCAGTTAATTGAAATACACACAATTGGGTTATTTTAATAATTAATGATCTGAGATTTAGAAAATAAGAATAATCAGAGTAGCTACAACGAGACGTTAATTAAAAACGCAACGAGCCTAATTATTATCTGAGATCTTTAATGATCAGTTGGACATATAGGCCTACACAGGTCATATATACAGATTTGGTAAATGCATTGATATTTTATAAATATATACATTTTATTATATGATTTGGGTTTTTTCACTTATGTAGGCCAATCCTTACAATATGATATTTCTGAGAGAATGGACGGATATATCTGCATATTTTACTGGACTCCGATCACATATCCTACAATATAACGACCTTATAAACCATTTGTTAATAGCAATAGGTTCATAAGGCAGCAGTTGTATCAAACACTTGAGTCAGATCATCAGATCCCGCTATTATCCATCCACTAGTGACAATAAACATTTAATGAGGTCGGATTCCTCCAAATAGTGTCAGAATAAGCTTGTATGACGGATCCATATGACGAACATAAAAACACTTAAACTTTGATGCTGTTTATTTACTCTGACCTTACCTGACCCTCTCCTATCTCTCTAAATGTTTTTACCCCATGATTTCCCGACGCAAATATAGGGCTTCTGGTTTCGAAAAACTAAATTTTAAATGCAGGTGATGCAATATTAATCGTGCTTTGCTGATATAAAATGCAATATTTTCCGACAGCTACTGGGGTTTCGGGGAGCCTTCAGATGAAAGCAGATCTGCAGTAGCAGGACAGACCAGAGAAAGCATTTATTACTTCTGTTTGGCTTTTGGCTACGAGAGAGGAGAACATTTAAAACGTGAGTAAAGAACCAGTGTCTTAATTTCAGTGTAATGCTGAAACGAATTTACAGTTGTATCTCTTGGATAAATAGTGCACTATTTGTGGGTCCAAAGATTTAAGATTTAATGATTCAAATGTTTCAATTGCATCCGATAAATGTTGTTTTAGGCTTATAGTTGACTAATAATTACATGTTTGTAATTTAACATGTGGTCATTTCGTATTATCGTTTTTGTTATAAATAATTTAGGCTTTGTTAATTTCGGTCAAAAGGCTGAAGTTGCCATTTTCTTGTTTAGCCTATATATATTGTCTTTAAATATATGTTATATTTCATTCCAGAAGCGTGAGGCTATTTCCTTTTATTGTTTCCTTCCAAACTTTTGTATAGATCCTATAGTGGTGTTCCACTAAACACTTGAAGGCTCCCTCACCCACATGCAATATTTCAGCCAACCTCTCCCTTGCAGATTGGAGAGTAATGCATTATTAAAGGCCATATAAAACACCTCTGGGGGCTGTGGTTCTTCCTTCCTGCTCCGCACTGCTCAGACCGGTCAGGCAGACCCGAGCTCCAGATGAAGTCCCGTTGTCTCACCGCGCTAAAGCTCCTAATATTAATGTTAACATTAATGTTCATGTCCGGGGGGGATGCCGGAGGTAACCGGGCTGATACCGACCCCATCTGCAGCCGGTTGGACACGGGAATATTAATCACGACATGTTTGATAATCTGCAACAACAGCTGATTAAACAATATACCAACATCTATACGTTCAAACGACAATAACAAGTAAAGTGTTTTTTTGTTCCATCCCTTTACCACTACTTTTGTTTAAAGCGAAATCGGCGAATCAGACTAGACACGTTTCATTATCCACCCCTAAATAATATGTCATGTCTGCTAATGTGTGTGTGTGTGAGGGTCGGTGTGTGTGTGTTGTCTCGCGTGGTAAAGCACATGTTAACCCGTTATTATATAGGCCTCCACCGTCTACATGGAGAAACCTATAACAAATAACCGCGTTTCCTTTATTAGTGGGCTTGACCTCGAATAACCAAATCACATTGGAACTTGAATTGAATATTTAAAATAAGATACTAATTTTAAATTTATTTCAATATTGGTATTGAGGGATTATTTGATTAACGAACACATATTATATCAGTTAGAAGTATTAAAGCATAAATGTGTTTAAATGGTGCATATCTTTCACCCTCCCTCCATCTCGCCTTATTCCCTGTCTGTTGTGTAGCTCTATAACGCGTCATAGATCTCATAAGTCCTTTAGGCTATCGCGAGAGTAATTAATCTGCCCGTGGATGTAAATAAAGTGAAATTGGATTCCTGACAGACGAGATGAGAAAGTCCTGACACCACGTGGCACATGCCGTGCACGCGCTTTATATGCAAACGCCGTGCGTGCGCGTTAGATTTACGAGCACATGACTTTTAAGTACAAATGCTGAGTGCGTGAGTGCGTGAGTGTGTGCAGAACGGAGCCTAATAGCTGCTGTTAAGATCCCAACTAAAATTAATATAAATATAGAACCAGCACCCATGCAGACTCATTTGCAACTGTAGGATTTACTATCGTATTTTGGTTTTAGGACCGTAAGAGGATCCACACTCTTCCTGAGGTCCACATCTCGAGTTCCCGTCTAGTATGATAATATCTTCCTTTGAGTAAAACACCTAAACATATCTAGGACCCGGAAATTATAAAAAACTTTACCTGTAATCATTTTGGGACTAAATACATATTCACATATAATCCAATTTGCCCTCCAAAGCACGACAGTTCTTATTAATTATTGGCATTAATCTATTATTTTGTATATATCCAGTATGGACTGAATCACCACATCACACTGTCTATGTTGATTATAACAGTGACCGTGGGATGGCCTCCGGACAGGAGAGTCAAACGGGGTTTGAGGCGTATATATCCCCCAGTTCTGTACTCATTTCCCACTTGTATTTGCTCTGTAATCCAGCTGGGCAGGCCTTCACTGTGTTGTGGACACAGCGGCACATTTCAATCACAGCGGGTTCACTGTCAGACGAACAACTTATTTGTCTAATAAATCCGTCATTTAGGTAGAAAAATATTTGATCTGGGGGGTCTGACCTCGTGGCCATTTACTGCACGCCGGGTCCAGGGAGTTTGGGATGAACAGGCATCATAGATGACACCAGATGAGGATCTCCAATACCCCCGCAGACCAGACAGACCGGTGAAGCTCAATGACATATTGGCTGCATGGGGACGCACTCTTTTGAGAAAACGAATGAAAGTGCACATACACACGCGTGCACCCCCAGACAATCTACTGGGTTTCCATTACATTTGACCACGAAATGTCATTCACACTGACAGACACAGGTGCCCTATAGACTTTGACCATATTCCATATAATATACATATTTCAGTAGCTGTATACATACATAACCTATATGCTGAGATAAATAAAAGCAGGTACGTTGTTTCTATGGCTTTATGACATTATTCATAGTTATTTTTCATTTTATACTATAACAAATCCATGTTTGTAATTTTTCAACCAGCGTATTTTTTTCGTGAAAACCCCCAACTAATATTTCTGTATCATTGTAAGGCCTTCTATATAGTACGTTATATATGTGTGTGTGTCTCCGCGGGCCGGTAGAAATGTCAGAGCTTTACCCTTTCTCTTTAGCTCTGTGATAGCTGCAGGCGCTGCTCACATTGACCCCTCTATTGACCCCCATATTGAATACG
The DNA here is from genome assembly GCA_029465975.1 of Dallia pectoralis. Taxonomy (NCBI): domain Eukaryota; kingdom Metazoa; phylum Chordata; class Actinopteri; order Esociformes; family Umbridae; genus Dallia; species Dallia pectoralis. Next base: position 909,230 of record CM055739.1, on the reverse strand, counting down.
CTCCTCATCATCACACCCACGTGCAGCCGAGCGCTGGTGACGTCTGTCTGCTCTACTGATTAGAGCCAAGCGCACAGCACGTGGGTTAATTGGCTTGTTAGAAGGAACATGTTAGAAGGAACATTAGACCTGTGATATTCTCAATGAATGGCTCGGTACAAACACGTTTCAATAACGTAGATAGAAGATGTAATTACATTCAATGTCCGGCAGAAATGTAACTTGTGCTTTTAGAGCTGAACTAAACATTCTTTCATCTTAAAACTCAGGGATTTAATGTGAACAAACGCGCACAAATGTGTTTAGATGCTTTCTGTCTTTCAATGTTAAATCGGTGTGTCAAGTTATCTGCGTCTTCAACGCCACACTCTATGTGCTGAAAGATACCGCATTTTACAGGACCTTTTAAAATGTACTGTCCATAGTGATTGGAAAGTAATACGATGTGTTAAGACATTCCTCAGTAAAAGAGCTTATAAATAGATAATACAAGATAAATATTCTAAATACCAATACTGAAATATATACCCCTTCCTGTTTCCTCCCACTAACCTCCCTGACCACGTGCTTCCTGTTTCCTCCCACTAACCTCTTTGACCACGTGCTTCCTGTTTCCTCCCACTAACCTCCCTGACCACGTGCTTCCTGTTTCCTCCCACTAACCTCCCTGACCACGTGCTTCCTGTTTCCTCCCACTAACCTCCCTGACCACGTGCTTCCTGTTTCCTCCCACTAACCTCCGTGACCACGTGCTTCCTGTTTCCTCCCACTAACCTCCCTGACCACGTGCTTCCTGTTTCCTCCCACTAACCTCCCTGACCACGTGCTTCCTGTTTCCTCCCACTAACCTCCCTGACCACGTGCTTCCTGTTTTCTCCCACTAACCTCCGTGACCACGTGCTTCCTGTTTCCTCCCACTAACCTCTCTGACCACGTGCTTCCTGTTTCCTCCCACTAACCTCCCTGACCACGTGCTTCCTGTTTCCTCCCACTAACCTCCCTGACCACATGCTTCCTGTTTCCTCCCACTAACCTCCCTGACCACGTGCTTCCTGTTTCCTCCCACTAACCTCCGTGACCACGTGCTTCCTGTTTCCTCCCACTAACCTCCGTGACCACGTGCTTCCTGTTTCCTCCCACTAACCTCTTTGACCACGTGCTTCCTGTTTCCTCCCACTAACCTCTTTGACCACGTGCTTCCTGTTTCCTCCCACTAACCTCCTTGACCATGTGTTTCCTGTTTCCTCCCACTAACCTCTTTGACCACGTGCTTCCTGTTTCCTCCCACTAACCTCCCTGACCACGTGCTTCCTGTTTCCTCCCACTAACCTCCCTGACCACGTGCTTCCTGTTTCTTCCCACTAACCTCTCTGAACAAGTGCTTCCTGTCTCATTTCTACTGATTTTTTTCTTTTGTAATTTCACGTCTTTCGCTCCTGTATTATTTTCCATGATACATTTTTCTGTCAATAACTCTAAGCTACATTTCATATTTGATGAAAAATGATTGAAAACAATTTCTGGTCTAACCAAAGAGATATGAACATAAACTAACTTCCTGACTATAAAGATGACATTACACAAAAACTCTGGTCTGTTTACTAAATATATCTGTTTCACTTTCAGTTATCTTTCTTCACATTGTAACATACATTATATGTCATATTTTATATATACATAAACTGTCAGTACAATTGTCATTCCATGTTTCCCAGGCTAGTTGACACAGTCATCTGACTAACTAGGAATGCCTACTGGCCTGTTTGTGTGTGTGTGTGTCTGTGTGGCTTTAACTATCTGTCTGTGTGTGTGTGTGTCTGTGTGGCGTTAACTATCTGTCTGTGTGTGTGTGTGTGTCTGTGTGGCGTTAACTATCTGTCTGTGTGTGTGTCTAACAGTCTGTGTGTGTGTGTGTGTCTGTGTGGCTTTAACTATCTGTCTGTGTGGCGTTAACTATCTGTCTGTGTGTGTGTCTAACAGTCTGTGTGTCTGAACGTGTCTGTGTGGCTTTAACTATCTGTCTGTGTGTCTGTGTGTGTGTCTAACAGTCTGTGTGTCTGAACGTGTCTGTGTGGCGTTAACTATCTGTCTCTGTGTGTGTCTAACAGTCTGTGTGTCTGAACGTGTCTGTGTGGCTTTAACTATCTGTCTGTGTGTGTGCGTGTCTGTGTGGCGTTAACTATCTCTCTGTGTGTGTGTGTCTAACAGTCTGTGTGTCTGAACGTGTCTGTGTGGCTTTAACTATCTGTCTGTGTGTGTGTGTCTAACAGTCTGTGTGTCTGAACGTGTCTGTGTGGCTTTAACTATCTGTCTGTGTGTGTGTGTCTAACAGTCTGTGTGTGTGTGTGTCTAACAGTCTGTGTGTGTGTGTGTGGCTTTAACTATCTGTCTGTGTGTGTGTGTGTGTCTAACAGTCTGTGTGTCTGAACGTGTCTGTGTGGCTTTAACTATCTGTCTGTGTGTCTGAACGTGTCTGTGTGGCTTTAACTATCTGTCTGTGTGTCTGGCTGTTTAATCAACAGTGATAAATATTTGATGCTGAGGCTGCTGGTAAGATAAGGACCATGGCTGGGTTCGTCCCACACATTCTTTCCTCTCTAACCCCTCATTTTCTTCATGCAGAGTTCTTTACCTTTTTTATAATACAGCCTGGATACCCTGTTTGTCCTGGTTCAGTCTACAGCCTAGATACCCTGTTTGTTCTGGGTTAGTCTACTGCCTGGATACCCTGTTTGTCCTGGGTTAGTCTACAGCCTAGATACCCTGTTTGTCCTGGTTCAGTCTACAGCCTGGATACCCTGTTTGTCCTGGTTCAGTCTACAGCCTAGGTACCCTGTTTGTCCTTGGTTAGTCTACTGCCTAGATACCCTGTTTGTCCTGGGTTAGTCTACAGCCTAGATACCCTGTTTGTCCTGGTTCAGTCTACAGCCTAGATACCCTGTTTGTCCTGGGTTAGTCTACAGCCTAGATACCCTGTTTGTCCTGGTTCAGTCTACAGCCTAGATACCCTGTTTGTCCTGGTTCAGTCTACAGCCTAGATACCCTGTTTGTCCTGGTTCAGTCTACAGCTCAGATACTTCCTGTCTTTCCTGGCACACTGCATATATGTTCTGGATTAAATTGACAGCACACTGTATATATGTTCTGGATTAAACTGACAGCACACTGTATATATGTTCTGGATTAAATTGACAGCACACTGTATATATGTTCTGGATTAAACTGACAGCACACTGTATATATGTTCTGGATTAAACTGACAGCACACTGTATATATGTTCTGGATTAAACTGACAGCACACTGTATATATGTTTTGGATTAAACTGACAGCACACTGTACATATGTTCTGGATTAAACTGACAGCACACTGTATATATGTTCTGGATTAAACTGACAGCACACTGTATATATGTTCTGGATTAAACTGACAGCACACTGTATATATGTTCTGGATTAAACTGACAGCACACTGTATATATGTTCTGGATTAAACTGACAGCACACTGTATATATGTTCTGGATTAAACTGACAGCACACTGTATATATGTTCTGGATTAAACTTTTATGTTCTGGATTAAACTGCACACTGTAAAAAAAATAAAACTGTATATATGTTCTGAAAATGACAGCACACATGTTCTGGATTTTGGGCACACTATATGTTCAAACTGACAGCACACTTTTTTCTGGATTTCCAGTAGTTCTGATTGAACTGACAGCACAAATATGTTTGTCTGTTCACTGAAAGTACAGTATATGTTCTGGATTAAACTGACAGCACAATTAATTTGAAGTACACTTAAATGTTAAATGATTTTTTGAAACATTGAAAAAGGTTTTCCAGTAGCTGTGGGATTGTCTGTCACTTCAGTAATTTCATAATTAATTGAAGTTAAATGTTAAATGTTTGAAACAAGGTTTTCAGGGGAACTCTGTAATTCATACAACACAGAAGCACTTCTGGTCAGCAGACATAAAATGCTTATTGAACATTTAACACTCCCCAATTCATAGGCTGATAACCAAACGATTGATCATTCATGAGATCAAAATGATATTCTGTTTGTAGCAAATTCCCGATTGACCCTTTAACTCCAGAGAGCTTTGAGTGATATTGATGTTAAGACAAACATTCAAAAATATTTGGTTGGCAGGTTAAATGTTTGCAACAAATGGTAAGCTTCTGGGATGTCTACAGATTTTACCAGACACATGGATTTTAGTACCTCAAAACGCAACACATCTGAAATAGTTTTTAAAAATATTTTTTGTTGCCAGCAGATGCCTAATTATTTATTCAGCATAATATATTTTTTATTGTACGCCAATAAGATATGTTTTTGGACTTGGCACCACATCCCAGACAGTAAAAGTGTTAAATCTGTAGGAACCAGACCTATTCTGAAATAAAAGGTTTAATTGTTGGTACTATATGCACAGTAACATTATTACCTTTTATACTTGTGGAAGAATTTTACAGAAACCTATAATTATATTTTGAAACAATTTAATATCATCACACTATTTGTATGGAATGTAAAATAGAGAGCTCTGGTGGAAAAAAGGTTTGTATGCCTGTGAATTCTGTCCTCACATCAGTCCTGTCCTCAGATCAGTCCTGTCCTCACATCCGCCCTGTCCTCACATCCGCCCTGTCCTCAGATCAGTCCTGTCCTCAGATCAGTCCTGTCCTCACATCAGTCCTGTCCTCAGATCAGTCCTGTCCTCACATCAGTCCTGTCCTCACATCAGTCCTGTCCTCAGATCAGTCCTGTCTACAGATGAGTTCTGTCTAACAATCAATCAACTAATCAATCAAATGTATTTTATAAAGCACAACGATAGATTTTTACAAACACCAAGCCTGTCCACTTGTGAGTACGGTTAGTAGATTAGTAGATTTTGGTTGCATTTATTTTATTTATGATAATTAAGGTAAATATATGTACTGAAACAAATACACACACGCACACGCGCACACGCGCGCACGCGCACGCACGCACGCGCACGCACGCACGCACACACACACACACACACACACACACACACACACACACACACACACACACACACACACACACACACACACACACACACACACACACACACACACACACACACACACACACACACGCACACACTCGAGCCCAGAGTTTGCTTGAGGACATGATAATCTGCAGTCAGTTCTAACAGCTTCCATCAATACATCTATTTTCACATTGATTGTCATGTCGTGGCCGTCCTGATTTATCTGTGCCACAAATCATGAACTGTTTCCCAAAGCCAAATGGTTCCTCGTTTCCACTCTAGAACACTACTTCTGACCAGAGATTATATGCCCCAAAGTGCACTACAGAGGGGAAAGTGTGTACGTTGGGATGCAGGTGTTTCAGGAGTCACAAGGGCATCGGTCTGGATGAAGGCAGGGTTAGTGTCTGGATGAGGGCAGGGTTAGTGTCTGGATGAGGGCAGGGTTAGTGTCTGGATGAGGGCAGGGTTAGTGTCTGGATGAGGGCAGGGTTAGTGTCTGGATGAGGGCAGGGTTAGTGTCTGGATGAGGGCAGGGTTAGTGTCTGGATGAGGGCAGGGTTAGTGTCTGGATGAGGGCAGGGTTAGTGTCTGGATGAGGGCAGGGTTAGTGTCTGGATGAGGGCAGGGTTAGTGTGTGGATGAGGGCAGGGTTAGTGTCTGGATGAGGGCAGGGTTAGTGTCTGGATGAGGGCAGGGTTAGTGTCTGGATGAGGGCAGGGTTAGTGTCTGGATGAGGGCAGGGTTAGTGTCTGGATGAGGGCAGGGTTAGTGTCTGGATGAGGGCAGGGTTAGTGTCTGGATGAGGGCAGGGTTAGTGTCTGGATGAGGGCAGGGTTAGTGTATGGATGAGGGCAGGGTTAGTGTATGGATGAGGGCAGGGTTAGTGTCTGGATGAGGGCAGGGTTAGTGTCTGGATGAGGGCAGGGTTAGTGTCTGGATGAGGGCAGGGTTAGTGTCTGGATGAGGGCAGGGTTAGTGTCTGGATGAGGGCAGGGTTAGTGTCTGGATGAGGGCAGGGTTAGTGTATGGATGAGGGCAGGGTTAGTGTCTGGATGAGGGCAGGGTTAGTGTCTGGATGAGGGCAGGGTTAGTGTCTGGATGAGGGCAGGGTTAGTGTCTGGATGAGGGCAGGGTTAGTGTCTGTCTGGATGAGGGCAGGATTAGTGTCTGGATGAGGGCAGGGTTAGTGTCTGTCTGGATGAGGGCAGGGTTAGTGTCTGGATGAGGGCAGGTTTAGTGTCTGGATGAGGGCAGGATTAGTGTCTCAAATGAACTCTGCAGGGACCTGGATGCGTGTTTAGACAGAAAGCCAAGGATTACTTGTAAGACTAAGTTTTTAGTACTGATAGAGTGGGACGCGTTTCCTTCTGTTTTATCCAGAGTCGGGATAAAACCAGAATGCTCTGCTTCTGTTTGATGGCCATGTTGTCTACAGTGTCTCTCACCAGTCTCTCTCCAGTCTCTCCTTTCTATCTCTCACCAGTCTCTCTCCAGTCTCTCCTTTCTATCTCTCACCAGTCTCTCTCCAGTCTCTCCTTTCTATCTCTCTCCAGTCTCTCTCCAGTCTCTCCTTTCTATCTCTCTCCAGTCTCTCTCCAGTCTCTCCTTTCTATCTCTCACCAGTCTCTCTCCAGTCTCTCCTTTCTATCTCTCTCCAGTCTCTCTCCAGTCTCTCCTTTCTATCTCCCACTGTTGGTATCACTACTGATTGTCGTGATTGACTGTTGGGTCATATAATCCCTCAAAGTCTCCCACAGCAGTCGCTGAGACACACACACACACACACACACACACACACACACACACACACACACACACACACACACACACACACACACACACACACACACACACACACACACACACACACACACACACACACAAACAAACACACAAAACACGCACACACGTGCACTAAAACACACATACAATAACACATTCACACACTAACACAAAAACACAAATCAACACTTGCCAAACATAATTCCAGCCACATTGATTATCATCGAAATATTTACCATTATTGACAAACAAGGTGAGTGAATTGTGCCAATGAATAATTCACAATGAAAACACAGAGGAAATCAATAAGGGCCAAATCTGATATTAACTGCAAATGACCCTGTTATTAGGTCCCAAATGTCAGTTCCCTGTATCACTGCAGAAAGAGTAGAGGTATCTACAAGACAGAGAGAGACAGACACATGTGGAGGTATCTGCAAGACAGAGAGAGAGAGACATACAGTTAAGGTGTCTCTCATGTGGAGGTATCTAGTGTCTGAGCGTGTCTTCCATTTTGATCAGCCTGAAATAAATCTAGTTCATTATTGAATGATACAGGTTTTTTTGCTGATCAGCCCTTCTAAGCTCGGCATCCAACAAATACAGAGAGAGAAAGAGAGAGGGAGAAAGGGAGAGGGAGAGAGAGAGACAGAGAGACAGGGATGAAGACAGAGAGAGAGAAAGAAAGAGAGAGGGAGAAAGAGAGAGGGAGAAAGGGAGTGGGAGAGAGAGAGACAGAGAGACAGGGATGAAGACAGAGAGAGAGAGAGAGAGTGGAAGAGAGAGAGAAAGAGAGAGAGAAAGAGAGTAGAGAGTGAATGGAGGTACTAATTACCTGGTGATATACTGAGATGGCTGAAGCCTTATTACAGGAGGTGTCCCAAATGGGACACTATTCCCATTTAAAGCTTTAGTCAAAGCAGTGCACTAAGCAGGAACTAGGGTTCCATTTGGGACACAGCCTGAGCATTTGTTTTAATAGAGTAATATCAGTATAATATTTGGCTGAATGGTTTGTAGTGGCTAATTGACCAATAAAGACCTGTGATCCGTCAATTATATTCCTGCTTGCTATGGGGTCTATTACCTTCCTATGTGTGACGTCATTAAATACATGACAGATTGATTAAGGCACGATGTCTTCCTCACTCACCCTGTTTTAATGGTGATTGGTTATGTATTTTACTATTATATTATACTCTCAGCGCCACAGTCCGACCAATTAGCTATATGGACTTCCTTAAGTGTTAGTTACCTGTAGTTGATATATATTATATATATGGGGCTGGGCGGGTTTTGTGGGGTGGTGTGGATAGAGAAATCCTCATAAATGATTTGACCATTAATAATTCTACATTGATTATTGTTCTGCTGTTTAAAGGTGAATGTTCAGAGCCTTTATGCATGGCTCCCATTTGGCACACTATAAACTTATTAGTGCACTACATATAACTAGGGCAGACTAGGGCTGGAAAACATTAATCAAGACACAGCATTTAAAGAAACACATAATGAGAAACACACACCCAAACCAACCCATGGTTCTAGAGATTACAAAGGCAGGACGCGTTCTGATTTACATTTTGTAAAGTGCACCTCCTCTCCTGGGGTTTGGATGTATCGGTTCCAATCAATGCTGACCCAGAACTCTGTTTTTACTGAGCGGAGAACAACCAGAGCTGATCTACTGTAGCTGTGCAACACAAGCTCACACACACCCCTGATAACCACGGAGAAACAAAGAGAAGAGCTGATTCAGCCTGAGTATCTGTGAAAGCACTCTGTGTAAGCATTCTGTGAAAGCACTCTGTGTAAGCATTCTGTGAAAGCACTCTGTGAAAGCACTCTGTGAAAGCACTCTGTGAAAGCACTCTGTGAAAGCACTCTGTGAAAGCACTCTGTGAAAGCACTATGTGAAAGCACTCTGTGAAAACTGCTGATGTAAAAAGGTATTTCTGAAAAACATTTGATTGATTGATAGAGAAAGAGAGGGATAGTGAGAAACAGAGATACATTGGTGGACAGCTCTACACACAGGAAAGGCTCACTGACCACAAAATGAGGTGGCCAACTATAATGTCCAGCCAACTATACGACCACTTTAATGACACATATTTACCTCAGATCATACAGACCCAGAACATTTGAAAACATATCAAATATTAATAAACTCCCATATCTGTCAGAAGAAACACTGTACTCCAGAAGCTGCAAGATTTGTGACCAGTTGCCATGAGAACCAAGCCACAAATGGAGCACAAACAACAGTATGAACATAAACAGTACTCATAAACAGTACTCATAAACAGTACTCATAAACTGTACTCATAAACAGTACTCATAAACAGTACTCATAAACAGTACTCATAAACTGTACTCATAAACAGTACTCATAAACTGTACTTATAAACAGTACTCATAAACTGTACTTATAAACAGTACTCATAAACAGTACTCATAGACAGTACTCATAAACAGTACTCATACACATTACTCATAAACAGTACTCATAAACAGTACTCATAAACTGTACTTGTAAACAGTACTCATAAACATTACTCATAAACAGTACTCATAAACAGTACTCATAAACTGTACTCATAAACAGTACTCATAAACTGTACTTATAAACAGTACTCATAAACTGTACTTATAAACAGTACTCATAAACAGTACTCATAGACAGTACTCATGAACAGTACTCATACACATTACTCATAAACAGTACTCATAAACAGTACTCATAAACGGTACTCATAAACAGTACTCATAAACATTACTCATAAACAGTACTCATAAACTGTACTCATAAACATTACTCATAAACAGTACTCATAAACATTACTCATAAACAGTACTCATAAACAGTACTCATAAACAGTACTCATAAACATTACTCATAAACAGTACTCATAAACTGTACTCATAAACAGTACTCATAAACACTACTCATAAACAGTACTTATAAACAGTACTTATAAACAATACTCATTAACTATACTCATAAACAATACTCATAAACATTACTCACACACTGTACTCATAAACAATAATCATAAACATTACTCACACACTGTACTCATAAACAGTACTCATAAACAGTACTCATAAACAGTACTCATAAACTGTACTCATAAACAATACTCATAAACAGTACTCATAAACATTACTCATAAACAGTACTCATAAACAGTACTCATAAACTGTACTCATAAACAGTACTCATAAACACTACTCATAAACAGTACTTATAAACAGTACTCATTAACTATACTCATAAACAATACTCATAAACATTACTCACACACTGTACTCATAAACAATACTCATAAACATTACTCACACACTGTACTCATAAACAGTACTCATAAACTGTACTCATAAACAATACTCATAAACATAAACCCTGTACTCAACCAATAACACACTCAGAATACTGACATGAGATGGCTTTAATGGACACAGTAAGGCGTTCATAGAAGAGACAGAGGTTCACACAGCCCTGGGCTTTGGCTCTGTGACTAACACCTTCTTGTGTGATTCTGTAATGTAACAGGTTCAACATAGAGACAGGCAGGCAGGCTTTGGCAAAGTCATGTTTTCACTTAGGGAAACTTCCCGACTACAGCTTCTCTGCTTCCCAACATCTGCCCTCCAGCTACTTCGACATTAAGGCAGCCTGAACCTGTACTTCCAAAAAACATCTCAGTCAGCACATAAAAGTAGACATGGCAAAGCTACAGCAGCAGAAAATTCCTACTCCACTTTAGCCTGACTCCAAGGAAATCTCAGAAATGTAGCACAAGTGTGTGAGTTACCTTGGACGCGTAACCAACTGCTTACAAGGTCCTTCAACCTCTTGAGCCAAAGAGAACAATTCACTGAGAGAAAGAGAATGACAGAGGGAGTAAAATATATAAACTTTGACATAAATACAGAGAAAGAAGATAAAATATAATGTGTCATTGCTGCCAGTGAATCTACAGTATAGTAGAACACAACTACATGCTCCAGTAATGATCTAAAGTATGTCCTAGTTTAGAGTAAGGGTTATGTATTGAGTCAGTCCTAGTTTAGAGTAAGGGTTATGTATTGAGTCAGTCCTAGTTTAGAGTAAGGGTTATGTATTGAGTCAGTCCTAGTTTAGAGTAAGGGTTAGGTATTGAGTCAGTCCTAGTTTAGAGTAAGGGTTATGTATTGAGTCAGTCCTAGTTTAGAGTAAGGGTTATGTATTGAGTCAGTCCTAGTTTAGAGTAAGGGTTAGGTAATGACTCAGTCCTAGTTTAGAGTAAGGGTTAGGTATTGAGTCAGTCCTAGTTTAGAGCAAGGGTTAGGTATTGAGTCAGTCCTAGTTTAGAGTAAGGGTTATGTATTGAGTCAGTCCTAGTTTAGAGTAAGGGTTAGGTAATGAGTCAGTCCTAGTTTAGAGTAAGGGTTAGGTATTGAGTCAGTCCTAGTTTAGAGCAAGGGTTAGGTATTGAGTCAGTCCTAGTTTAGAGTAAGGGTTATGTATTGAGTCAGTCCTAGTTTAGAGTAAGGGTTAGGTATTGAGTCAGTCCTAGTTTAGAGTAAGGGTTATGTATTGAGTCAGTCCTAGTTTAGAGTAAGGGTTATGTATTGAGTCAGTCCTAGTTTAGAGTAAGGGTTATGTATTGCAGATTGAGTTAGGTTGGGGTTACACCAATAAGTTTCAGGTTGGGAACATGGCGTTCTCCTATCTGGTGACTCCTAGTACAGGCTGGATGTGAGGAGGTTTTCCTACAGCTCCATTTACTCTGTGTAAATTATAGATGACAATTATCGTCTGTTGTGCTTCAGTCTGCCGGCTCTCTAACAATCTGTTCTTAACAGGTCAGGGATGCCAGACACATTTTATTTCATCGGACGAGGTTCGATAGCTTTGTGGTGGGTGTCTGTTGTGTATCTGTGGTGTGTCTGATTGTGTGTACATGTGTGCAGGTGTGTGTGTGTGTGTACATGTGTGTGTATGTTTTGGGGCCGTGTGACAGCCATGCACCCAAGTAAAAAAGTCACTTCATTTAACACAGGGTTAGCCACACACATATCACAATAAATGAAGCTTTATAATTTATAAATATCACAATAAATGAAGCATTATAATAAATAAATGTCATTGTAAATGAAGCATTATATAAATATCACAATAAATGAAGCTCTATAATTTATAAATGTCACAATAAATAAAGCATTATAATGAATAAATGTCATTGTAAATTAAGAATTATAATGTATCAATATCACAATAAATGAAGCTTTATAATTTATAAATGTCATTGTAAATGAAGCATTATATAAATATCACAATAAATAAAGTATTATAATGTATAAATATCACAATAAATGAAGCATTATAATGAATAAATGTCATTGTAAATGAAGCATTATAATATATAAAAGTAATTGTAAATGAATCTTTATAATGTATAAATATCACAATAAATCTAGAATTGTAATGTATAAATATCACAATGATGTTTCAGATAGGAAATACAAATGAGGTGATGTTTCAGATAAGAAAAACAAATGAGGTGATGTTTAAGATAGGAAATACATTTTAAGTCATGTTCCAGATAGGAAATACATTTTAAGTGATGTTCCAGATAGGAAATACATTTTAAGTGATGTTCCAGTTAGGAAATACATTTTAAGTCATGTTCCAGATAAGAAATACATTTTAAGTGATGTTCCAGATAGGAAATACATTTTAAGTCATGTTCCAGTTAGGAAATACATTTTAAGTCATGTTCCAGATAAGAAATACATTTTAAGTCATGTTCCAGATAGGAAATACATTTTAAGTCATGTTCCAGATAGGAAATACATTTTAAGTGATGTTCCAGATAGGAAATACATTTTAAGTCATGTTCCAAATAGGAAATACATTTTATGTCATGTTCCAGTTAGGAAATACATTTTAAGTCATGTTCCAGTTAGGAAATACATTTTAAGTCATGTTCCAGTTAGGAAATACATTTTAAGTCATGTTCCAGATAGGAAATACATTTTAAGTCATGTTCCAGATAGGAAATACATTTTAAGTCATGTTCCAGATAGGAAATACATTTTAAGTCATGTTCCAAGTTAGGAAATACATTTTAAGTCATGTTCCAGATAGGAAATACATTTTAAGTGATGTTCCAGATAGGAAATACATTTTAAGTCATGTTCCAGATAGGAAATACATTTTAAGTCATGTTCCAGTTAGGAAATACATTTTAAGTCATGTTCCAGTTAGGAAATACATTTTAAGTCATGTTCCAGTTAGGAAATACATTTTAAGTCATGTTCCAGTTAGGAAATACATTTTAAGTCATGTTCCAGATAGGAAATACATTTTAAGTCATGTTCCAGATAGGAAATACATTTTAAGTCATGTTCCAAGTTAAGAAATACATTTTAAGTCATGTTCCAGATAGGAAATACATTTTAAGTCATGTTCCAGTTTGGAAATACATTTTAAGTCATGTTCCAGATAGGAAATACATTTTAAGTCATGTTTCAGTTTGGACATGCAGTCCAAGTCATGTTTTAGTGACAATAATTGATTGAGCTCAGTTTGTCTCAGTTTTCCTTCTTGCTCTTCAGGATATGGCCTCCCTCCCACCGCCGCAGGGCATAGAGCCAGCCCAAGGTGAGGATCCATCAATTAGGCCCTGCCACTGCCCCCCTCCACTCACACACACACACATAAAGACACACACAAACAGCACGCATCTCCCCTAAGGAAGCGTTCACCTTTGACTGCACTGAGGTGTGTATTGATTAGGCCTGCTGGCTTGTCAGGTCCTCAGTGAGCAGCCCAGGTGATCTTAGACCAAACTGGAGACAGCTGGCACAAGAGCTCTCAACAACACTTTCTGACACACTCACGCACACACACACACACACACACACACACACACACACACACACACACACACACACACACACACACACACACACACACACACACACACACACACACACACACACACACACACACACACACACACACACACACACACACACACACACACACACACACACACACACACACGCAGACACACACACAATTCTGTTCTCTCAGATGACCGCAAGGTGAGGGGAGTAGAGATTAGAGAAGACAATCCTGTCCAGAGGTGGGTGTGTCTGTCTGTCTGTCAGTGTGATGTTTGATAGCAGGGAACTGACAGCTGATTGTGAGGGTTTTGTATTGTTTTTCAGTCTGGTTTTACCACTCCTGGGATACAGTAGGCAACAGAAGCAGAACATTCACTGAAGGATGGATAGACATGGAGAACAAGCAGTGAGACAGACTTAAAAAAAATCCTTATTAGAAATGATTTCATATAATATATAAAATATCATTTCAATTATTTATACAAATAGCATAGCTCAAGATCAACTATTTCAAACAGGCTATAATAACTTTCCGGAAAGGCGCAAAATACAAAACAGTTTTTACTAATTTTTATTTATTTTGTAAAAAATGTTTAAGTTAAATTGAAAAGTTACATACTTTATTTAAAAAAAGAGTGTATATATGCAGTTGAAATGATTACAGTTTTTAGCAAACCCTTTGACCATTATCTCAGAACCTTAATGTCATTTTCCACAACTCTAGACACAAAACTCACAACCGAAGATCAAAATGCACTTTTCTCAAAACTCTAACACGTTTTTTCAATTGCTTGGATACAATACACCTAAACTGAAGATCATTTGTTCATTTAACTTTTATCACCGGTTCAATATGATACAATGTAACATCAAAGTACTACTATTTCAAAATGCGATTCCTACATGACGTTTGAAATGATAGTCTGTTCATTTCATTCCACAGATCTAACTATCAATTGATACAACTAGTCAAAATGATTAGTATTTGCTGCATTACTCTTAATGCATAGTTTTATGGAAACTGACAAACAATATTCCACGTTTACAGTAAATCAAGAAAGATTCAAGATACTGAGATTTATTGTGACAAATTAGCGTGGAGCATGAACCAATTAGACTACAATATCCATGGATGTAGCCTAATATTTTATCATACTGTAATGCTTCAACAGACACTGTGTCTATGGTCCCAAATACTGTACCACCTTTTCAGACTATTTACAGTACTGACAGTACTGCACTCTATAGATGCAGGCCCTTGTAATTGCTTGTCCAATTCAGCCAACCCTTTACTGATGGTTTAGTGCACATTGTGGAATGAGTATATACATAAAGGATTTGGATCCAATTGCCAGAGCATAGTGACTCGTAACATGGAGCCAGCAGGTGATCCAGGTCACAATGGAGGTCAAGCAGTGGTGGCAGGAAGACGAGAAAGACGATGAAGACGTGTTGGTCAAAGGAATGGCATGGCAGGCCCCCCTTCTGAGAGGTGGTCGTGGGCCTCGTTTGAGAGGTGTGGGGGAACGTGGTAGAGGACAAGGCCACGGACCAGGACAGCGGCAGCAACAGCATAGAGTGTCCAATGAAATTCATGCAAAAAAATAAAAATCCAAAATGTTTGGCTAATGACAACATCCAATGTGATGTAGATGAGAACCAGTGGCCAAATCCACAACACAGAGTTGATGACAATGTAGAAGTACAGTAATCACTCCTGTTTTGTTTCTTACAGTCTTAGCAAGCATGTTGAGGAACACTGCATTTGATGTTTTATAGTACTGTCTCTATTTTTCTATTTCATAGATATTACGGTATTTTTGCTTTGTGATTGTATTCTATTTCATTACAGTAATACATTTCGAATTTTGTTCAATGATTCCACTGTGTTTGTACTATTCTCTTTACCACAGAAGTACATTTACAGGGATTCATTTGCTTGTAGTACCATAATGGAACATGTATCATCAATTTTGTGCACCAATATCTAATGATTGGACAAACAACTAACTAGTGAAACTATCGGTATCTATTGTCTGGGTGATCTAAATCAATGTACCCATGGTATTCCATGATACATCTATTGTTTGAACCATTGATTGTGCAAATGCAAGGTATCTTTAAAGATATGAATGCACAATGCAATGTTTTGAACATTGGAGAGCCTGTGGTACAAGTGTTTAATGTTGTGAGTTTTGTGTCTAGAGTTGTGGAAAATAACATTATGGTTCTGAGATAATGGTCAAAGGGATTGCTAAAAACTGTATTTTCACCAGCATAGATGACTTCTCGGCTGACAGAACTGCATGGTCAGATTTAGAGATCCCATTAATATCCAGTGAGTTTAGTATATCAGCTTTTACTGTTTTCTGCTGTTCACATTTGAAAACATTTCCTGGATGATTTTAAAATGAAGGATTCAGTGCATCTAGGAGAAATTAAAAGGATATTAAAGGAATATTTTCATGAAGAATGTATTTTTTGATTTATTTTGGAGTACTTTTTATTTTGGAGGGGTTGTGTGTATTTGCTGTAGTTTGCACTTTGTTCTACTTGTGTTGATGTAAGGCAGAATGATCTCAGTCTATAGAGGTAAATAATATATTGTCTCTGTCACGAGGGCTAAGTTTATGTTTCCACAGGGCTGTTAGAGGGGTGAGTTTATGTTTCCACACAGAGCTGTTAGAGGGGTGAGTTTATATTTCCACAGGGCTGATAGAGGGGTGAGTTTATGTTTCCACACAGTGCAGTTAGAAGGGTGAGTTTATGTTTCCACAGGGCTGTTAGAGGGGTGAGTTTATGTTTCCACAGGGCTGTTAGAGGGGTGAGTTTATGTTTCCACACAGGGCTGATAGAGGGGTGAGTTTATGTTTCCACAAAGGGCTGTTAGAGGGGTGAGTTTATGTTTCCACAGGGCTGTTAGAGGGGTGAGTTTATGTTTCCACACAGGGCAGTTAGAGGGGTGAGTTTATGTTTCCACACAGGGTTGTTAGAGGGGTGAGTTTATGTTTCCACAGGGCTGTTAGAGGGGTGAGTTTATGTTTCCACACAGGGCTGTTAGAGGGGTGAGTTTATGTTTCCACACAGGGCAGTTAGAGGGGTGAGTTTATGTTTCCACACAGGGTTGTTAGAGGGGTGAGTTTATGTTTCCACAGGGCTGTTAGAGGGGTGAGTTTATGTTTCCACACAGGGCTGTTAGAGGGGTGAGTTTATGTTTCCACAGGGTTGATAGAGGGGTGAGTTTATGTTTCCACACAGGGCTGTTAGAGGGGTGAGTTTATGTTTCCACAGGGCTGTTAGAGGGGTGAGTTTATGTTTCCACAGGGCAGTTTGAGGGGTGAGTTTATGTTTCCACACAGGGCTGTTAGAGGGGTGAGTTTATGTTTCCACACAGGGCTGTTAGAGGGGTGAGTTTATGTTTCCACACAGGGCTGATAGAGGGGTGAGTTTATGTTTCCACAGGGCTGTTAGAGGGGTGAGTTTATGTTTCCACACAGGGCTGTTAAAGGGGTGAGTTTATGTTTCCACACAGGGCTGTTAGAGGGGTGAGTTTATGTTTCCACACAGGGCTGTTAAAGGGGTGAGTTTATGTTTCCACACAGGGCTATTAGAGGGGTGAGTTTATGTTTCCACAGGGCAGTTAGAGGGGTGAGTTTATGTTTCCACAGGGCAGTTAGAGGGGTGAGTTTATGTTTCCACAGAGCTGTTAGAGGGGTGAGTTTATGTTTCCACAGGGCTGATAGAGGGGTGAGTTTATGTTTCCACAGGGCTGATAGAGGGGTGAGTTTATGTTTCCACAGGGGTGTTAGAGGGGTGAGTTTATGTTTCCACAGGGCTGTTAGAGGGGTGAGTTTATGTTTCCACAGGGCTGTTAGAGTGGTGAGTTAATGTTTCCACAGGGCAGTTTGAGGGGTGAGTTTATGTTTCCACACAGGGCTGTTAGAGGGGTGAGTTTATGTTTCCACACAGGGCTGTTAGAGGGGTGAGTTTATGTTTCCACACAGGGCTGATAGAGGGGTGAGTTTATGTTTCCACAGGGCTGTTAGAGGGGTGAGTTTATGTTTCCACACAGGGCTGTTAAAGGGGTGAGTTTATGTTTCCACACAGGGCTGTTAGAGGGGTGAGTTTATGTTTCCACACAGGGCTGTTAAAGGGGTGAGTTTATGTTTCCACACAGGGCTATTAAAGGGGTGAGTTTATGTTTCCACAGGGCAGTTAGAGGGGTGAGTTTATGTTTCCACAGGGCAGTTAGAGGGGTGAGTTTATGTTTCCACAGGGCAGTTAGAGGGGTGAGTTTGTTTCCACAGGGCAGTTAGAGGGGTGAGTTTATGCTTCCACACAGGGCTGTTGTTCCCTGTAGTATAGGCTGTGGCCAGTGTGGCCAGTGATGCAAACAATAATAAAAACTGGTTCTTCATCTTAGAGCCCTCCTCCCTTCTCCCGCCGGTTTAAGTATCTTTTCCCAACACCCCCCTGCCCCCCTCCACCGTAGCCCAAAACCCTCTGCCCACCTGCCATCCCTGAACCCCTGCCCCCTAACCTCCCTGCCCCCCCTGCCCCCCTACCCCTCCCTGCTGCTCTAGCTCCATGAGGAACCCCCTGAACTGCCATCTCTTTGAAGTGGGTCTGTTTGTTTAGGTGGCTCCTGTTTCATTTGTCTGAGTGGACAATGAAATATAGATGAGATGCCATACGTTACTAGGATCCAGTACCCTCTACCTTCTACCTCTAGCCTATACCCTATACCCTC
Source organism: Dallia pectoralis (assembly GCA_029465975.1). Taxonomy (NCBI): domain Eukaryota; kingdom Metazoa; phylum Chordata; class Actinopteri; order Esociformes; family Umbridae; genus Dallia; species Dallia pectoralis. The sequence continues at coordinate 890,764 of CM055739.1, read as the reverse complement.
TTCCCCTACCCTGTACCCTGTACCCCTAGCCTATACCCTATTCCCCTACCCTGTACCCTATACCCTGTTCCCCTACCCTGTACCCTGTACCCTATACCCTCTTCCCCTACCCTGTACCCTGTACCCTATACCCTCTTCCCCTACCCTGTACCCTATAGCCACTTCCCCTACCCTGTACCCTATACCCTCTTCCCCTACCCTGTACCCTGTACCCTATACCCTCTTCCACTACTCTGTACCCTGTACCCTGCACCCTGCAACCTGTACCCTATACCATGTTCCCCTACCCTGTACCCTATACCCTCTTCCCCTACCCTGTACCCTATACCCTCTTCCCCTACCCTGTACCCCTAGCCTATACCCTATACCCTATTCCCCTACCCTGTACCCTGTACCCTATACCATATACCCTGTTCCCCTACCCTGTACCCTATACCCTCTTCCCCTACCCTGTACCCTATACCCTCTTCCCCTACCCTGTACCCTATATCCACTTCCCCTACCCTGTACCCTATACCCTCTTCCCCTACCCTGTACCCTGTACCCTATACCCTCTTCCCCTACTCTGTACCCTGTACCCTGCACCCTGTACCCTGTACCCTCTTCCCCTACCCTGTACCCCTGCCCTCTAACCCTGTCTTCATTTTATTGCATTTATTGTATATGTTCATCCTTCAACTCTGTGTGAGTGCCAATGTGTATGTGTGTATGTGTGTGTGTGGTGTATGTGTGTGTGTGTGGTGTATGTGTGTGTCTGTGTGTGTGTATGTGTGTGTGTGACTGTGTGTATGTGTGTATGTGTGTGTATGTGTGTGTGTGGTGTATGTGTGTGTGTGTGTGTGTATGTATGTGTGTGTGGTGTATGTGTGTGTGTGTGTGAGTGTGTGTGTGTGTGTGTGAGTGTGTGTGTGAGTGTGTGAGTGTGTGTGTGTGTGTGTGTGTGACTGGTGAGTGATACCTCTGCCCTGGGGACATGTGTTCATTGTGCTGTGGTGTATTTCATGTCCACACTGGCACCCTATAAGCCATCCGGACCTTCTAGAGATCAGTTGGGAGTCTACTGATGTCAGTCTGTGTGTCTGTCTCTACGTCAGTCTGCGTGTCTGTCTCTACGTCTGTCTGTGTATCTGTCTTTATGTCTGTATGTCTGTCTGTCGCCCTGTCTGAGTGTCTGTTTGTATGTCTGTCTGTCGGCCTGTCTGTATGTTTGTCTGTATGTACAATAATAGTCTTTCTTTTGGTCCTTGGGTAATTAGTGGGTTTATTGTGCTTTTAACTGAACAATTATCTGGAAATGTTTACTTCCAAGCCTGAATTTACAGCGACAGCTTAATCCTGATCGTGTTCCCAAAACGTGATTGGTTTAATGACCAGTCAGCAATAGAAAACCGCAGAACTGTATCATCTGTTTGGTGTTTTCAAATATTTCAGTTCAGAGATTTAATAATATTTGTTAACATAGTAGTTTATGTTTGATTTGACATGTGACTTGATCCATTTCCCACACATGTATTAAGGTAACAACAAGGTCTTTATTTAGTCTATTATTTAGCCGTCTGTTCTTGTCACAAATGCCATAACAAAATCTTAAAGCTGTCCCCAGCCACCAACACATAGCAATCTGGTTTACTCTATCACAGCATCGATTGCTGAGGTAAAGTTTAGGACAGCCTATGAATATGCCCTTATGTTGGCAAACTGCATTAGGTCCATATTTCCATTCCTCCAGCGTTTCATTACAGAGACATCAGGGACCAGTAATTTAATTCTGGTCCACTCAGTGGAAACAGCACTGTGCTATCATAACATGTACCGCCGTGTATCAAACATTACAGAACAGCTATTTATTTTCTCTTTATTTGCTTAAGTCACTCTGGGGCATCTGAAGATAATAGTTTTAGTTCTGAGTGTCTTCCCAGTTATCATAAATCATCTGTTTTTATTATTCTATTACTGCTGGGAGCCCAGACAACGGTCGCCTAGCGATGAGATGGAACTCAACTTTAAAGAGTTTTCAGCTTCAGAATGGTCATTTCATTGCTTAGTTTGTCCCTGATTGCTTGCATAAAATGTTGATTTGTAACAGTACCATATGATCATTGGAAGCATAAAGAATAAACTAGCTTGAGGATTCAGATTGGTTTGACCCCTGCCATGAGTTCATGTTGACTGGAGATTATTAATAACTGTCAATGTGTGTGGAAGTCAGTCAGTAATTACTGAACGAATTGTTCTGGTGAAACACAAGTCACTAACTACATTAAAGACATTCTCCAGAAAGGCACATAGACAGAATTTGTAGGGAATATAAATAAATAAAAGTTCTGTATTATTACATAATTTAAGTTTATCATGATAAAATATAATAGCTTTTTATTTCCACAGGTAATTCAGAGATTAGTATGAGACATTGATGCTAGATGACTGGGAGGAAGTCAATTGAAGAAATTGAACAATTTGAATGTGAAATGTGTGTTTTTTGATAGTCAGAGAACTGATATGAATTCATCGTGACGAGGTTAGGTTAACTTCTCTCTGACTAATGTGCAGACAAAACAGATTCTTTTTCAAAAGGACGGCACAAAATTGTCTTCCTTGCCCAACCTAATCTATGCCAAGCTACATCAATTACTAAACTAAATTACTACTCGTTTTTCTTGCTGGAACTTTTGAAAGGAAGGAAAGACGCGTGGAGTGGAAAGGAAGAGGAGAGTTGATAGGAGAGGAGGAAGAGAGGCGGGGAAGCGGGAGGGGTATTTTTAATCTAGAAATTATTATATCTGGCCTAGTGTCTCTTCAAGGCTTATCAGATTGCTTTTCCTAATCATTGCGCCTGCCGTGTGTTTGATCTCCATGATGACTAGATGATTACTTTTCCTAAAATCACCCAGGCGTCTGTGGACACCAGGCAGCAGGCGACCGACCACTTCAACTTCATCTCTAACAAATGACACCCTATTCCCTAGACAGGCAGGATGCCCAAGGGCTCTGGTCTAAACTCATTTACAATGTAGGGGGATAGGGTTAGGCTATTTGGGATACGCTTTCCACGCCGGACGCAGCAGAAAGAATGCAAGTGTCAGGATAGGTCAAACCCATGGGTAATGACATAACATGGCCGCCAACATCTTTAAGGTATAACGCAAATTTGAATTTAGATTATAACTGCTTTCTTCACAGCCCCTTGACCTGAAAGACATGACGCTACACAATCAATTTGACACTGTAGTAATGTGAGTTCACGTGCGCATGTGTGTGTGTGTTTGTGAGTGTGTGTGTTATAAGTTTGTGAGGGAAACAAATTGGGGGCTCGTCTGGGTTAAAGTTTGGTAAAAATAGTTATTTCTTAAATTACCTTCTGATGAACTTCTGTGCTCACATATTTAATTTTAAATAACACATTTTATAGATTCTCATAGAAAAACCAGAGACCTGCTCCATCTCCTTCACAGAGATTTGAACCTGGGACCCGTTTCCTCTCCTTCACAGAGATTTGAACCAGAGACCCGCTCCCACTCCTTCACAGAGATTTGAACCAGAGACCCGCTCCCACTCCTTAACAGTGATTTGAACCAGAGACCCGCTCCAACTCCTTCACAGAGATTTGAACCAGGGATCGTCTTCTCCTTTCCCTGATAAAAGTTATTGAAATATGGGAAGTAGTGTGTCAGTATAATGCCCTACGTACAACCAGGGATCTATAGGAAGTAGTGTGTCAGTATAGTTCCCTATGTACAACCAGGGTTCTATAGGATGTAGTGTGTATAATATAGTAGTGTGTCAGTATAGTGTGCTGTTGTGATATATTTAGGATAAAACAAGTTTAACATTCGTAATGTAAACACACAGAAAAACAAAACATTGTAAGAAGTATCAGAGCTGGTAATATTGTGACAGATAAAGGTGTCAGCCTCAGGCCAGTAAAGCCTGTACGGTTCCCGGAGACTGAAGCTGGTTTCAGGAATGTTTTGCCAAACACAGATCACTCCCAGAAACCATGTCATTCAGATTCTCTAGTTTAATATATTATATCAACATAGCAGTGAGGTGTAAGGTCTTGATGTCTCCTCATCTGTTCCTCTGTCTCTACATGCTCCCCTCCCATTTTCTCCACTCCTGTCCTCTGAATAGATGCTGAGCAGTAATTAGAGGTAAATCAATGTGCTCTGGGGCCAGGCCTGGGGGCCAGGATGGAGGTATGGAGTAAGGAGGATGGGGAGAAGAGGGAGGGAGAGAGAGAACGTGTGGGAGACAGGAAGACCTGCCACAGGGGACTAGGTGACAGGCCCAATGGGGGTTTGAGGGGGTGGGGGGGTGGGGTGGTGAGCCAGATATAACAGGTTATTATAGAGGGAGTACTGTTATCACATCCAGATATAACAGGTTATTATAGAGGGAGTAGTGTTATCACATCCAGATATAACAGGTTATTATAAAGGAGTAGTGGTATCACATCCAGATATAACAGGTTATTATAAAGGGAGTAGTGTAATCACATCCAGATATAACAGGTTATTATAGAGGGAGTAGTGTTATCACATCCAGATATAACAGGTTATTATAGAGAGGAGTAGTGTTATCACATCCAGATATAACAGGTTATTATAAAGGGAGTAGTGGTATCACATCCAGATATAACAGGTTATTATAGAGGGAGTAGTGGTATCACATCCAGATATAACAGGTTATTATAGAGGGAGTAGTGTTATCACATCCAGATATAACAGGTTATTATAGAGGGAGTAGTGGTATCACATCCAGATATAACAGGTTATTATAGAGGGAGTAGTGTTATCACATCCAGATATAACAGGTTATTATAGAGGGAGTAGTGTTATCACATCCAGATATAACAGGTTATTATAGAGGGAGTAGTGTAAACACATCCAGATATAACAGGTTATAACAGAGGGAGTAGTGTTATCACATCCAGATATAACAGGCTATTATAGAGGGAGTAGTGTTATCACATCCAGATATAACAGGTTATTATAAAGGGAGTAGTGTTATCACATCCAGATATAACAGGTTATTATAAAGGGAGTAGTGTTATCACATCCAGATATAACAGGTTATTATAGAGGGAGTAGTGTTATCACATCCAGATATAACAGGTTATTATAGAGGGAGTAGTGGTATCACATCCAGATATAACAGGTTATTATAGAGGGAGTAGTGTTATCACATCCAGATATAACAGGTTATTATAGAGGGAGTAGTGTTATCACATCCAGATATAACAGGTTATTATAGAGGGAGTAGTGTTATCACATCCAGATATAACAGGTTATTATAAAGGGAGTAGTGGTATCACATCCAGATATAACAGGTTATTATAGAGGGAGTAGTGTTATCACATCCAGATATAACAGGTTATTATAGAGGGAGTACTGTTATCACATCCAGATATAACAGGTTATTATAGAGGGAGTAGTGTTATCACATCCAGATATAACATGTTATTACAGAGGGAGTAGTGTTATCACATCCAGATATAACAGGTTATTATAGAGGGAGTAGTGTTATCACATCCAGATATAACAGGTTGTTATAAAGGGAGTAGTGTTATCACATCCAGATATAACATGTTATTATAGAGGAAGTAGTGTTATCACATCCAGATATAACAGGTTATTATAGAGGGAGTAGTGTAATCACATCCAGATATAACAGGTTATTACAGAGGGAGTAGTGTTATCACATCCAGATATAACAGGTTATTATAGAGGGAGTACTGTTATCACATCCAGATATAACAGGTTATTATAGAGGGAGTAGTGTTATCACATCCAGATATAACATGTTATTACAGAGGGAGTAGTGTTATCACATCCAGATATAACAGGTTATTATAGAGGGAGTAGTGTTATCACATCCAGATATAACATGTTATTACAGAGGGAGTAGTGTTATCACATCCAGATATAACAGGTTGTTATAAAGGGAGTAGTGTTATCACATCCAGATATAACAGGTTATTATAGAGGGAGTAGTGTAATCACATCCAGATATAACAGGTTATTATAGAGGGAGTAGTGTAATCACATCCAGATATAACAGGTTATTATAGAGGGAGTAGTGTAATCACATCCAGATATAACAGGTTATTATAAAGGGAGTAGTGTTATCACATCCAGATATAACAGGTTATTATAGAGGGAGTAGTGGTATCACATCCAGATATAACAGGTTATTATAGAGGGAGTAGTGTTATCACATCCAGATATAACAGGTTATTATAGAGGGAGTAGTGTAATCACATCCAGATATAACAGGTTATTATAGAGGGAGTAGTATTATCACATCCAGATATAACAGGTTATTATAGAGGGAGTAGTGGTATCACATCCAGATATAACAGGTTATTATAGAGGGAGTAGTGGTATCACATCCAGATATAACAGGTTATTATAGAGGGAGTAGTGGTATCACATCCAGATATAACAGGTTATTATTAGTGTTATCACATCCAGATATAACAGGTTATTATAGAGGGAGTAGTGTAATCACATCCAGATATGTTATCACATCCAGATATAACAGGTTATTATAGAGGGAGTAGTGTTATCACATCCAGATATAACAGGTTATTATAGAGGGAGTAGTGTTATCACATCCAGATATAACAGGTTATTATAGAGGGAGTAGTGTTATCACATCCAGATATAACAGGTTATTATAGAGGGAGTAGTGTAATCACATCCAGATATAACAGGTTATTATAGAGGGAGTAGTGTTATCACATCCAGATATAACAGGTTATTATAAAGGGAGTAGTGTTATCACATCCAGATATAACAGGTTATTATAGAGGGAGTAGTGTTATCACATCCAGATATAACAGGTTATTATAGAGGGAGTAGTGTTATCACATCCAGATATAACAGGTTATTATAGAGGGAGTAGTGTTATCACATCCAGATATAACAGGTTATTATAGAGGGAGTAGTGTTATCACATCCAGATATAACAGGTTATTATAGAGGGAGTAGTGTTATCACATCCAGATATAACAGGTTATTATAGAGGGAGTAGTGGTATCACATCCAGATATAACAGGTTATTATAAAGGGAGTAGTGTTATCACATCCAGATATAACATGTTATTACAGAGGGAGTAGTGTTATCACATCCAGATATAACAGGTTATAACAGATTTTTGTCTCTACATGACCTACATGCGCTTCAGCTTACGATTCAGGTTAAGGTTTATTTTATATTTTCTTTTAAAGATATATATATATATATATATATAACAATAAAGATTCCTCTATGAAGGCAGATTGTCATGCAACAGAAATATCCAGAATGCATCACTCTACCACCATGATGCTTGACCTTTGATATGGGGTCAGAACAGTGGAATGTGCCTTGGTTTTCTCCAGACATAACAGACCTCATGCTTCTACAACAGCTGTGTCTGGGAAGTGTGACAGAGGAGGGTAATACTATTTGCCCTCCAGTGATGGGTGTCTGTGTCTGTTGGTATCTGAGTGTCTGTGATCTCCTCCATAATTAACATACGAGGCTCGTTAGTCAGAGCTGCCTGGCTGCTAGGAGGGGTGTGTTTCCGACCCCCACACCCCTCCCCCACAGACCCCATCAGCCACCAGCAATATGCAGCTATAAGCACCATATCACCATACAGAAACACTTTAACACCACCTATAAGCACCATATCACCATACAGAAACAATTTAACTCCACCTATAAGCACCATATCACCATACAGAAACACTTTAACTCCACCTATAAGCACCATATCACCATACAGAAACACTTTAACTCCACCTATAAGCACCATATCACCATACAGAAAACAATTTAACTCCACCTATAAGCACCAAAGGATGATAATATGTTAACGTAATCTGACAGGATGATAATCTGTTAACACAATATGACAGGATGATTATCTGTTAACATAATATGACGGGATGATAATCTGTTAACATAATCTGACAGGATGTTAATCTGTTATCATAATCTGACAGGATAATAATATGTTAACATAATCTGACAGGATGATAATCTGTTATCATAATCTGACAGGATGATTTTCTGTTATCATAATCTGACAGGATGATATTCTGTTATCATAATCTGACAGGATTATAATATGTTAACATAATCTGACAGGATGATAATCTGTTAACATAATATGACAGGATGATATTCTGTTATCATAATCTGACAGGATGATAATCTGTTATCATAATCTGACTGGATTATAATATTTTAACATAATCTGACAGGATGATATTCTGTTATCATAATCTGACAGGATGATAATCTGTTATCATAATCTGACAGGATTATAATATGTTAACATAATCTGACAGGATGATAATCTGTTAACATAATCTGACAGGATGATATTCTGTTATCATAATCTGACAGGATGATAATCTGTTATCATAATCTGACAGGATTATAATGTTAACATAATTTGACAGGATGATAATCTGTTATCATAATCTGACAGGATGATAATCTGTTAACGTAATCTGACAGGATGATAATCTGTTAACATAATCTGACGGCATGATAATCTGTTAACATAATCTGACAGGATAAACACTCCACATAGAACATGAGGGCAGCACAGTTATAATGCTTATTCAGAAGAAGCCTTC
>CM055739.1:877128-879628 GCA_029465975.1 Dallia pectoralis | reverse complement strand
TACCATAACTACTGCATGTTACCATAACTACTGCATGTAACCATAACTACTGCATGTTACCATAACTACTGCATGTTACCATAACTACTGCATGTTACCATAACTACTACATGTTACCATAACTACTGCATGTTACCATAACTACTGCATGTTACCATAACTACTGCATGTTACCATAACTACTGCATGTTACCATAACTACTGCATGTTACCATAACTACTACATGTTACCATAACAACAGGATATTATCATACAAACTGCATGTTACCATAACTACTACATGTTACCATAACTACTACATGTTACCATAACAACAGGATATTATCATACAAACTGCATGTTACCATAACTACTGCATGTTACCATAACTACTGCATGTTACCATAACTACTGCATGTAACCATAACTACTGCATGTTACCATAACTACTACATGTTACCATAACAACAGGATATTATGATACAAACTGCATGTTACCATTACTACTGCATGTTACCATAACAACAGGATATTATCATACAAACTGCATGTTACCATAACTACTGCATGTTACCATAACTACTACATGTTACCATAACTACTGCATGTTACCATAACTACTGCATGTTACCATAACTACTACATGTTACCATAACAACAGGATATTATCATACAAACTGCATGTTACCATAACTACTACATGTTACCATAACTACTACATGTTACCATAACAACAGGATATTATCATACAAACTGCATGTTACCATAACTACTGCATGTTACCATAACTACTACATGTTACCATAACTACTGCATGTTACCATAACTACTGCATGTTACCATAACTACTGCATGTTACCATAACTACTGCATGTTACCATAACTACTACATGTTACCATAACTACTACCATGTTACCATAACTACTGCATGTTACCATACATAACTACTGTTACCATAACTACTACATGTTACCATAACTACTGCATGTTACCATAACATAACTACTGCATGTTACCATAACTACTACATGTTACCATAACTACTACATGTTACCATAACTACTGCATGTTACCATAACTACTGCATGTTACCATAACTACTGCATGTTACCATAACTACTGCATGTTACCATAACTACTGCATGTTACCATAACTACTGCATGTTACCATAACTACTGCATGTTACCATAACTACTACATGTTACCATAACTACTGCATGTTACCATAACTACTGCATGTTACCATAACTACTACATGTTTAACCATATTATCATACAAACTGCATGTTACCATAACTACTACATGTTACCATAACTAACATGTTACCTACAAACTGCATGTTACCATAACTACTGCATGTTACCATAACTACTACATGTTACCATAACACTACATGTTACCATACTACTGCATGTTACCATAACTACTACATGTTACCATAACAACAGGATATTATCATACAAACTGCATGTTACCATAACTACTACATGTTACCATAACTACATGTTACCATTACTACTACATGTTACCATAACTTACATGTTACCATAACAACAGGATATTATCATACAAACTGCATGTTACCATTACTACTGCATGTTACCATAACTACTACATGTTACCATACAAACTGAAACTACTGCATGTTACCATACCATTACTACTGCATGTTACCACTAACATAACTACTGCATGTTACCATAACTACTACATGTTACCATAACTACTGCATGTTACCATAACTACTGTTACCATAACTACTGCATGTTACCATAACTACTGCATGTTACCATAACTACTACATGTTACCATAACTACTGCATGTTACCATAACTACTGCATGTTACCATAACTACTACATGTACTCGTGTTACCATAACTATGTTACCATAACTCTGCATGTTACCATAACTACTACATGTTACCATAACTACTACATGTTACCATAACTACTGCATGTTACCATAACTACTACATGTTATCATAATCTGCATGCTCTGTTACCTTTGCATGGTCTCTGGTTCATAACTACTGCATGTTACCATAACTACTGCATGTTACCATAACTACTATCTAGCTCTGTACTCTGTCCTCTATGGTCTCTGGTTCTAGTTAGTGCACTATCTAGCTCTGTCCTTTATGGTCTCTGGTTCTAGTTAGTGCACTATCTAGCTCTGTACTCTGTCCTTTATGGTCTCTGGTTCTAGTTAGTGCACTATCTAGCTCTGTACTCTGTCCTCTATGCTCTCTGGTTCTAGTTAGTGCATATCTAGGAAATAGGATTTGGTTTGTTTGGTGGACGTAATGTGAAGAGACAAGAGGAACGAGGGTAGAAATCTCCCGTCATCTTTAATTTCCAACCTACTTCATTAAAATGAAACTTTAATTCAGTTTCTGCCATTAAAGGGCTTATTTTATAGTTTCCTCTTGTCTTGCATGAAGCCGAAATGTTTCTCCTTTCTTAATGTACTGCATTTGAATAGCCTTTACTGAGTCAGAACATGGGGGCGTTCTGGC
>CM055739.1:849628-872128 GCA_029465975.1 Dallia pectoralis | reverse complement strand
GAATATGGAATATATACAATGTAGAATATAGAATATGGAATATATACAGTATATAAAATGTAGAATATAAAATATATACAATGTAGAATGTAAAATATAAAAATAACAATTTAAATTTGATCTGTGTAAACATGACTGAATGCTACTAGACAATGTAAACACCCTCCTTTTCTATACAGGGTTTATACCTAGGGTTTCATTTGGGATACGGCCAATAATAAATGCATTATTCTGTGTTTAAGTGATTCATTTTAATGGACCACTATTTCATTCACTCATCCATGAAAGCTTAAAAGGTTGGATCCTCACAGAGTTAGCAGGTTTGACTTGATAAATGGTTATTGTTGAAGAAAAGGTAAAACATATTGATCTGAGACAGACGTCTCAATAGCATCCTATTCTGGAGCTCTGTTTGGAGACTACTCTAATGACCAGGGTTCCATTCATCTGGTTGTGTGTGTGTGTTTTTACCTTGATACATTCTGCCACCCCGGGGAGTCGGCATAATTCACATCTGATGATGTCATGAAGTACGGCGTTCTAAAGTGGAATTCTAGAAACTCTAAATGGGATGTGGTCAGTCTCCCTGTCCTTCATGGTCGCTACATTGTCATTTATCTTTCAGTATACAACGTCTTTTAACTTAATAAACGTTCATCCCGGTGGATGGAGAAGTTAATAATACATTTTGGAGGATATTACAAAAACTTGTTTGAGAAAGTCAATGCTAACTAAGATGTCCTTCTAAACATGTGCAAACCAAGAGACACTGTGATGAATCAATGTGTAAAGCAGTTCCCATGGATGCAGATGTTCTAGTATGGACCAGAGGAACAGACGGTTATGGTTATCATGTTTGTGGACACCTCAGTGAACTCAATCAATCGCAGTTACAACGTGCCTCCGGAACCAAACAGACATATCCCTCCACATTTACACAGAACTCTGTGTTGTTCTTATCTGTTTATTACGTGTCTATTAAATATTGCACTAACCAGCCTGACCAAATTCCTCGTTTGTTGTTGACTGAGACTGTGACAATAAGACAAACAGAGGGAGAGAACATGACTTTTTAAAAACTCTTCACACTTAAAAAATGCATTTAATAATTATGAAACTAAACTATTATAAGTTTACCCCTCAGAGCCAGGTCCCTCTCTAGGTTTCTTCATAAATTTGACCCATCATGGAGTTTTTCCTAGCCGCCGTGTAATGTTCATCTTGTTTCATCTTGTTGATGTGTGCTCTGTTGGATTCAGGCTGGGTGATTGTAAAAGCACTTTGTGACAACAGTTGTAAAAAGGGCTGTATCAAATACATTTGATTGATTGATTGAGAAGTGAGTAAGTGATCTATATGTTTTCTAAATAGCTACACTATGTAGAAAATGTGTTTAAGTTGAACTGCTTGAATTGGAAAAGATGGTTGTTTTGAGGAATAACTCCATCATGGGAATAACTCCAGCATGTAGTCCATCAGGAGCGGGAATAACTCACACACAGTCTCATATTCCCTCTCTCCTTCTCTCTCTCCCTCTCTCTCTACCTCTCTCCTTCTCTCTCTCTCCCTCTCTCTTCCTCCCTCTCCCTCTCTCTCCCCCTCTCTCTCTCTCTCTCCCTCTCTCCCTTTCTCCATCCTGAGCTTCCTACAGCCTAGAAGATCAAAGACACAACACCAGCACCTTCCCTCATTACCACAGAGAAAACACACACACACACAGACCAACCAGACATGTGTGTGTGTGATGTACTATGTTAGTGTCATTCATAATTATCTTCTTTTTATACAGACAATAATGTGATGACTACTACAGACGGTATACAGACTGGAAACATCTCCATCACATATCCCAGTACACACACACAGGTCTGTGTGTGAGTGTATGTGTGAGAGAGTGTGTGTGTGAGAGTGTGTGTGTGTGTGTGTGAGGGTGTGTGAGTGTGTGAGAGTGTGTGTGAGAGTGTGTGTGAGTGTGTGTGAGGGTGTGTGAGTGTGTGTGAGGGTGTGTGAGTGTGTGTGTGAGGGTGTTAGAGAGTGTGTGAGTGTGTGTGTGTGAGAGTGTGTGTGAGTGTGTGTGAGAGTGTGTGAGGGTGTGTGTGTGAGAGTGTGTGAGTGTGTGTGAGGGTGTGTGAGAGTGTGTGTGGCATCTCATCTCTGTTCCAGTCCCGCAGAAGAGGTTAATATATTCCGAGGTGTTCCTAGGGGACACGAGACAGGAAGAACTATACAGCTAACACACACACACACACACACACACACACACACGCACACACACACACAGACCAACCAGACATGTGTGTGTGTGATGTACTATGTTAGTGTCATTCATAATTATCTTCTTTTAATACAGACAATAATGTGATGACTACTACAGACGGTATACAGACTGGAAACATCTCCATCACATATCCCAGTACACACACACAGGTCTGTGTGTGAGTGTGTGTGTGAGAGAGTGTGTGTGTGAGAGTCTGTGTGTGTGTGAGAGAGTGTGTGAGTGTGTGAGAGTGTGTGAGTGGGTGTGAGGGTGTGTGAGTGTGTGTGTGAGTGTGTGTGTGAGAGTGTGTGTGAGGGTGTGAGAGAGTGTGTGAGTGTGTGTGAGAGTGTGTGAGTGTGTGTGAGAGTGTCTGAGTGTGTGTGAGGGTGTGTGAGTGTGTGTGTGAGTGTGTGTGTGAGAGTGTGTGTGAGGGTGTGAGAGAGTGTGTGAGGATGTGAGAGAGTGTGTGAGTGAGAGTGTGTGTGAGTGTGTGTGAGAGTGTGTGAGGGTGTGTGTGTGAGGGTGTGTGAGGCATCTCATCTCTGTTCCAGTCCCGCAGAAGAGGTTAATATATTCACACACTCACACTCACACACACACACACACACACACACACACACACACACACACACACACACACACACACACACACACACACACACACACTTTACAAGACTTGATGGAAGGTCTTCCTCTGTACTGCGGCAAAGCAAAGGGACCTGGGGAGCATATGTGTGTGTGTGTGTGTGTGTGTGAGAGAGTGTGTGTTTCAGGATGTGTCTCTGTGTGTGTGGGTGTGTGTGTGTGTGAGCATCAGGATGTGTCTCTGTGTGTATGTGGGTGTGTATGTGTGTGTGTGGGTGGGTGTGTGAGAGAGTGTGTGTTTCAGGATGTGTCTCTGTGTGTGTGGGTGTATGTGTGTGTGTGCATCTGGATGTGTCTCTGTCTGTGTGTGTGTGTGTGTGTGTGTGTGTGCATCTGGATGTGTCTGTCTGTGTGTGTGTGTGTGTGTGTGTGCATCTGGATGTGTCTCTGTCTGTGTGTGTGTGTGTGTGCATCTGGATGTGTCTCTGTCTGTGTGTGTGTGTTTTCTCATCCAAACATGTATTCTTCTAGCTGCATTAATTCAAAGAATGAGAACAAAATGGAGAGAACATAAAGGAACAGACCGTCGTGGGAGAACCAAATCAGCAGAACCAGCACCCATTAGAACTCCTCACATGGACACCCCATAACACTAACCCCAAACCTCTAACCTATAACCCCTAACCTCCAACTTCTAACCTCTAACCCCTCACCTATAACCCCTAACCTCCAACTTCTAACCTCTAACCTTTAAACCCTCACCTCTAAACTCTCACCACTAACCTCCAACTCCTAACCACTAACACTAACCCCTAACCCCTCTGAAAATTATGTGACCGTGGTTACAGATAAAAACCTAGACCAGGTACATATTTAATGGTCACAGTTCTGTGGGATTAATGGACCCAGTTCTGCTCACTAGGGTTTAATGGACCCAGTTCTGTGGGTTTAATGGACCCAGTTCTGCTCACTAGGGTTTAATGGACCCAGTTCTGCTCACTAGGGTTTAATGGACCCAGTTCTGTTGGTTTAATGGACCCAGTTCTGCACACTAGGGTTTAATGGACCCAGTTCTGCACACTAGGGTTTAATGGACCCAGTTCTGTTGGTTTAATGGACCCAGTTCTGCTCACTAGGGTTTAATGGACCCAGTTCTGTGGGTTTAATGGACCCAGTTCTCACTAGGGTTTAATGGACCCAGTTCTGCACACTAGGGTTTAATGGACCCAGTTCTGGACCCAGTTCTGCTCACTAGGGTTTAATGGACCCAGTTCTGTGGGTTTAATGGACCCAGTTCTGCTCACTAGGGTTTAATGGACCCAGTTCTGCACACTAGGGTTTAATGGACCCAGTTCTGTTGGTTTAATGGACCCAGTTCTGCTCACTAGGGTTTAATGGACCCAGTTCTGCACACTAGGGATTAATGGACACAGTTCTGCTCACTAGGGTTTAATGGACCCAGTTCTGTGGGTTTAATGGACCCAGTTCTGCTCACTAGGGTTTAATGGACCCAGTTCTGCACACTAGGTTTAATGGACCCAGTTCTGACCCAGTTCTGCTCACTAGGGTTTAATGGACCCAGTTCTGTGGGTTTAATGGACCCAGTTCTGCACACTAGGGTTTAATGGACCCAGTTCTGCACACTAGGGTTTAATGGACCCAGTTCTGTTGGTTTAATGGACCCAGTTCTGCTCACTAGGGTTTAATGGACCCAGTTCTGTGGGTTTAATGGACCCAGTTCTGTTCTGCACACTAGGGTTTAATGGACCCAGTTCTGTTGGTTTAATGGACCCAGTTCTGCACACTAGGGTTTAATGGACCCAGTTCTGTTGGTTTAATGGACCCAGTTCTGCTCACTAGGGTTTAATGGACCCAGTTCTGCTCACTAGGGTTTAATGGACACAGTTCTGCTCACTAGGGTTTAATGGACCCAGTTCTGTGGGTTTAATGGACCCAGTTCTGCTCACTAGGGTTTAATGGACCCAGTTCTGTGGGTTTAATGGACCCAGTTCTGCTCACTAGGGTTTAATGGGTTTAATGGACCCAGTTCTGCACACTAGGTTTAATGGACCCAGTTCTGTTGGTTTAATGGACCCAGTTCTGCACACTGGTTTAATGGACCCAGTTCTGCACACTAGGTTTAATGGACCCAGTTCTGTTGGTTTAATGGACCCAGTTCTGCACACTAGGGTTTAATGGACCAGTTCTGTTGGTTTAATGGACCCAGTTCTGCACACTGGTTTAATGGACCCAGTTGGACCCAGTTCTGCTCACTAGGGTTTAATGGACCCAGTTCTGTTGGTTTAATGGACCCAGTTCTGCTCACTAGGGTTTAATGGACCCAGTTCTGTTGGTTTAATGGACCCAGTTCTGCTCACTAGGGTTTAATGGACCCAGTTCTGACCCAGTTCTGCTCACTAGGGTTTTGGTTTAATGGACCCAGTTCTGCTCACTAGGTTTAATGGGAGTTCTGCCACTAGGGTTTAATGGACCCAGTTCTGTTGGTTTAATGGACCCAGTTCTGCTCACTAGGGTTTAATGGACCCAGTTCTGCTCACTAGTTCTGTTGGTTTAATGGACCCAGTTCTGCCAGTTCTGCTCACTAGGGTTTAATGGACCCAGTTTTCTGTTGGTTTAATGGACCCAGTTCTGCTCACTAGGGTTTAATGGACCCAGTTCTGTTTAACACTAGGGTTTAATGGACACAGTTCTGTTGGTTTAATGGACCCAGTTCTGCTCACTAGGGTTTAATGGAGCCAGTTATGCTCACTAGGGTTTAATGGACACAGTTCTGCTCACTAGGTTTAATGGACCCAGTTCTGTGGGTTTAATGGACCCAGTTCTGCTAGGGTTTAATCAGTTCTAGGGTTTAATGGACCCAGTTTCTAGGGTTTAATGGCAGTTCTGCACACTAGGGTTTAATGGACCCACTAGGTTTAATGGACCCAGTTCTGTTGGTTTAATGGACCCAGTTCTGCTCACTAGGGTTTAATGGAGTTCCCAGTTCTTCACTAGGGTTTAATGGACCCAGTTCTGTAGGGTTTAATGGACCCAGTTCTGTTGGTTTAATGGACCCAGTTGGACCCAGTTCCTGCACACTAGGGTTTAATGGACCCAGTTCTGTTGGTTTAATGGACCCAGTTCTGCACTAGGGTTTAATGGACAGGGTTTAATGGACCCAGTTCTGTTGGTTTAATGGACCCAGTTCTGCACACTAGGGTTTAATGGACCCAGTTCTGTTGGTTTAATGGACCCAGTTCTGCACACTAGGGTTTAATGGACCCAGTTCTGTTGGTTTAATGGACCCAGTTCTGCTCACTAGGGTTTAATGGACCCAGTTCTGTTGGTTTAATGGACCCAGTTCTGCTCACTAGGGTTTAATGGACCCAGTTCTGTTGGTTTAATGGACCCAGTTCTGCTCACTAGGGTTTAATGGACCCAGTTCTGTTGGTTTAATGGACCCAGTTCTGCTCACTAGGGTTTAATGGACCCAGTTCTGTGGGATTAATGGACACAGTTCTGCTCACTAGGGTTTAATGGACCCAGTTCTGTTGGTTTAATGGACCCAGTTCTGCTCACTAGGGTTTAATGGACCCAGTTCTGCACACTAGGGTTTAATGGACCCAGTTCTGTTGGTTTAATGGACCCAGTTCTGCTCACTAGGGTTTAATGGAGCCAGTTCTGCTCACTAGGGTTTAATGGACACAGTTCTGCTCACTAGGGTTTAATGAACACAGTTCTGTTGGTTTAATGGACCCAGTTCTGCTCACTAGGGTTTAATGGAGCCAGTTCTGCTCACTAGGGTTTAATGGACACAGTTCTGCTCACTAGGGTTTAATGGACCCAGTTCTGTTGGTTTAATGGACCCAGTTCTGCTCACTAGGGTTTAATGGAGCCAGTTCTGCTCACTAGGGTTTAATGGACACAGTTCTGCTCACTAGGGTTTAATGAACACAGTTCTGTTGGTTTAATGGACCCAGTTCTGCTCACTAGGGTTTAATGGAGCCAGTTATGCTCACTAGGGTTTAATGGACCCAGTTCTGCTCACTAGGGTTTAATGGACCCAGTTCTGCCCACTAGGGTTTAATGGACCCAGTTCTGTTGGTTTAATGGACCCAGTTCTGCTCACTAGGGTTTAATGGACCCAGTTCTGCTCACTAGGGTTTAATGGAACCAGTTCTGCGGGTTAATGGACCCAGTTCTGCCCACTAGGGTTTAATGGACCCAGTTCTGCGGGTTAATGGACCCAGTTCTGCCCACTAGGGTAGACACAGGAGAACATGCCTACTTGGAGAGGAAACACTGTGCTCTCACTGTATCATAGTGGAACCCGAGCTGCATTTCCTGATAAGATGGAAGACTTACCAACTACAGATTTCATCTTCCCCAACGTGAAGATAAAGATTTATAATAACTTTCTGGATCTCAAGGAGGACTAGTTCACAAAGGTTTAATTCCATTCAATGTGTGTTTTTATTGTGTTCTGCTAATTTCCATTTGGACATCTTAATTATTATTATAATGTCAATTATACAACAAAAGTAATGTATCATGATTTCAAAATAATACTCCAATAGTACAATACTGTTCTATTGAGCCTTGTGAGAATGACATGTGCATCAGGTCTCCCCCTAGTTGTCCTATTGTGAATCTACACTATTATCACTTAACATTCTCAAAAGCCCACTGACTACATTAAAGATAACAGTTGAGTTTACATTAAAAATATGGGGTTGAGTACTACATTAGAGATAAGGATTGAGTACTACATTAGAGATAAGGATTGAGTACTACATTAGAGATAAGGGTTGAGTACTATATTAGAGATAAGGGTTGAGTAGTACATTAGAAATAAGAGTTGAGTACTACATTAGAGATAAAGATTGAGTAGTATATTAGAGATAAAGGTTGAGTACTACATTAGAGATAAAGGTTGAGTACTACATTAGAGATAAACATTGAGTAGTACATTAGAAATAAGGGTTGAGTACTACATTAGAGATATGAGTTGAGTACTACATTAGAGATATGAGTTGAGTACTACATTAGAGATATGAGTTGAGTACTACATGAGAGATATGAGTTGAATACTACATTAGAGATATGAGTTGAGTACTACATTAGAAATACGTATTGAGTACTACATTAGATATATGAGTTGAGTACTACATTATAGATATGAGTTGAGTACTACATTAAAAATAAGGGTTGAGTACTACATTAGAGATAAGGGTTGAGTAGTACATTAGAAATAAGTATTGAGTACTACATTAGATATATGAGTTGAATGCTACATTAGAGATATGAGTTGAGTACTACATTAGAGATATGAGTTGAGTACTACATTAGAGATATGAGTTGAGTACTACATTAGAAATAAGGGTTGAATACTACATTAGAAATAAGGGTTTAATAAGACATTAGAGATAAGGGTTGAGTAGACGTGTATAAGTGAATGAGTGTGTGTTAGTGTGCACCTGTGTGTGTGTGTTAGTGTGTGTGTGTGTGTGTTAGTGTGCACCTGTGTTTGTGTGTGTTTATCTACAGGGACACAGGGTTAGGGTCTTCCTGATGACCTAGAAACCGTGATGGTGTTACCCTGTGGGGTGTAGATGTAAGAATAACTGATGGTGTTACCCTGTGGGGTGTAGATGTAAGACTAACTGATGGTGTTACCCTGTGGGGTGTAGCTGTAAGACTAACTGATGGTGTTACCCTGTGGGGTGTAGATGTAAGACTAACTGATGGTGTTACCCTGTGGGGTGTAGCTGTAAGACTAACTGATGGTGTTACCCTGTAGGGTGTAGATGTAAGACTAACTGATGGTGTTAACCTGTGGGGTGTAGCTGTAAGACTAACTGATGGTGTTACCCTGTGGGGTGTAGCTGTAAGACTAACTGATGGTGTTACCCTGTAGGGGGTGTAGATGTAAGACTAACTGATGGTGTTACCCTGTGGGGTGTAGATGTAAGACTAACTGATGGTGTTACCCTGTTAGGGTGTAGCTGTAAGACTAACTGATGGTGTTACCCTGTGGGGTGTAGCTGTAAGACTAACTGATGGTGTTACCCTGTAAGGGTGTAGCTGTAAGACTAACTGATGGTGTTACTGATGGTGTTACCCTGTGGGGTGTAGATGTAAGACTAACTGATGGTGTTACCCTGTGGGGTGTAGCTGTAAGACTAACTGATGGTGTTACCCTGTAGGGTGTAGCTGTAAGACTAACTGATGGTGTTACCCTGTAGGGTGTAGCTGTAAGACTAACTGATGGTGTTACCCTGTGGGGTGTATCTGTAAGAATAACTGATGGTGTTACCCTGTGGGGTGTAGATGTAAGACTAACTGATGGTGTTACCCTGTGGGGTGTATCTGTAAGAATAACTGATGGTGTTACCCTGTGGGGTGTAGCTGTAAGACTAACTGATGGTGTTACCCTGTGGGGTGTAGATGTAAGACTAACTGATGGTGTTACCCTGTGGGTTGTAGCTGTAAGACTAACTGATGGTGTTACCCTGTGGGGTGTAGCTGTAAGACTAACTGATGGTGTTACCCTGTGGGGTGTAGATGTAAGACTAACTGATGGTGTTACCCTGTGGGGTGTATCTGTAAGAATAACTGATGGTGTTACCCTGTGGGGTGTAGATGTAAGACTAACTGATGGTGTTACCCTGTGGGGTGTGTCTGTAAGAATAACTGATGGTGTTACCCTCTGGGGTGTAGCTGTAAGACTAGCTGATGGTGTTACCCTGTGGGGTATAGATGTAAGACTAACTGATGGTGTTACCCTGTGGGTAAGACTTGTAGCTGTAAGACTAACTGATGGTGTTACCCTGTGGGGTGTAGCTGTAAGACTAACTGATGGTGTTACCCTGTGGGGTGTAGCTGTAAGACTAACTGATGGTGTTACCCTGTGGGGTGTATCTGTAAGACTAACTGATGGTGTTACCCTGTGGGGTGTAGCTGTAAGACTAACTGATGGTGTTACCCTGTGGGGTGTAGCTGTAAGACTAACTGATGGTGTTACCCTGTGGGGTGTAGCTGTAAGACTAACTGTTGGTGTTACCCTGTAGGGTGTAGATGTAAGACTAACTGATGGTGTTACCCTGTGGGGTGTAGCTGTAAGACTAACTGATGGTGTTACCCTGTGGGGTGTAGCTGTAAGACTAACTGATGGTGTTACCCTGTAGGGTGTAGATGTAAGACTAACTGTTGGTGTTACCCTGTAGGGTGTAGATGTAAGACTAACTGATGGTGTTACCCTGTGGGGTGTAGCTGTAAGACTAACTGTTGGTGTTACCCTGTGGGGTGTAGATGTAAGACTAACTGATGGTGTTAACCTGTGGGGTGTAGCTGTAAGACTAACTGATGGTGTTACCCTGTAGGGTGTAGCTGTAAGACTAACTGATGGTGTTACCCTGTGGGGTGTAGCTGTAAGACTAACTGTTGGTGTTACCCTGTAGGGTGTAGCTGTAAGACTAACTGATGGTGTTACCCTGTGGGGTGTAGCTGTAAGACTAACTGATGGTGTTACCCTGTAGGGTGTAGATGTAAGACTAACTGATGGTGTTACCCTGTGGGGTGTAGCTGTAAGACTAACTGATGGTGTTACCCTGTGGGTTGTAGCTGTAAGACTAACTGATGGTGTTACCCTGTAGGGTGTAGATGTAAGACTAACTGTTGGTGTTACCCTGTAGGGTGTAGATGTAAGACTAACTGATGGTGTTACCCTGTGGGGTGTATCTGTAAGACTAACTGATGGTGTTACCCTGTGGGGTGTATCTGTAAGACTAACTGATGGTGTTACCCTGTGGGGTGTATCTGTAAGAATAACTGATGGTGTTACCCTGTGGGGTGTAGCTGTAAGACTAACTGATGGTGTTACCCTGTGGGGTGTAGATGTAAGACTAACTGATGGTGTTACCCTGTGGGTTGTAGCTGTAAGACTAACTGATGGTGTTACCCTGTGGGGTGTATCTGTAAGACTAACTGATGGTGTTACCCTGTGGGGTGTAGCTGTAAGACTAACTGATGGTGTGTAAGACTAACTGTGGTGGTGTATCTGTAAGACTAACTGATGGTGTTACCCTGTGGGGTGTATCTGTAAGACTAACTGATGGTGTTACCCTGTGGGGTGTAGCTGTAAGACTAACTGATGGTGTTACCCTGTGGGGTGTATCTGTAAGACTAACTGATGGTGTTACCCTGTAGGGTGTAGATGTAAGACTAACTGTTGGTGTTACCCTGTAGGGTGTAGATGTAAGACTAACTGATGGTGTTACCCTGTGGGGTGTATCTGTAAGACTAACTGATGGTGTTACCCTGTGGGGTGTATCTGTAAGACTAACTGATGGTGTTACCCTGTGGGGTGTAGATGTAAGACTAATTGTTGGTGTTATCCTCGCCTCCAAATTCTGTGGGATGTGCTGGATCAAAAAATCTGATCAAATCAAGATAAGTGATTTACTGTGACCAATACACCAGCTTGTGTCTCAATGTATAACACATGACCCCTGTGTGACCCCTGCCCTGTGTGACCCCAACCCTGTTTGATCCCTGCCCTGTGTGACCCCTGACCTGTCTGACCCCTGCCTTGTCTGACCCCTGACCAGAGCAGATATGAGGTTACAGAATGAACAGGATATCTCTAATGTAGTGCAATACTGACCTCTAGTGGTTTCATTCTTTCATTACTTTCTGCATTCATATATTATCATGAAATGATCATTTATTGCATCTGCAATCTGTCATCATCTGTGCTATAACATATACTAATGTATATTAAGTGTTTAAATGAGCACAAGTGCATTATAATCCATTAGTAATCTCTGTGAGCCCGTGTATAATGTAAGTGTGAATGCAATTCACTGAGAAATAAAAATACGACACTACTAACCAATTGTTTGTGTACATTTCATGAAAGAGACTATTACAGTAAGTGGACTTACAGCAACTTCATTAGAAATATAATACTTCAAATGTGAAGCAAAAGTCATAATATAGCACCATCATTGTCTTTGATGGTTTGTACTTTTTAAGTTAAAGTACATCCTCTGTCCTCTGAAAGATGTTCAGCTCCCAGGACAATGAGAGCATCGGGATTAGAACCACAAGAGTTGTTTCCCAAAAGTTTAACAGCACATCTCTTGAAAAGACAATCTCAGAGTCGTTGCAGGGTTAGGGCTAGCACTGACTTACTAAATAAAACCCGCGTCTCCTCATTTGTATCGTCATTTAATCTATGTGATCTGAAGGGAAGAAAGAGAAGCAGAGGGTTGAGGAGAGAAGGTGGAGAGGGGAGAGGAGGGAGAGAGGAGGAGGGGAGGGAGAGAGGAGGAGAGGAGAGGGAGAGGAGGAGAGGATGGAGAGGAGGAGAGGGGAGGGAGAGGAGGAGAGGGGAGGGGAGGAGAGGGGTGAGAGAGGAGGAGAGGGGAGGGAGAGGGGAGAGGGGAGAGGAGGAGGGGAGGAGGAGAGGGTGAGAGAGAGAAGAGGAGAGGGGAGGGAGAGGGGAGAGGGGAGAGGAGGAGGGGAGGGAGAGAGGGGGAGAGGAGAGGGAGAGGAGGAGAGGATGGAGAGGAGGAGAGGGGAGGGAGAGGAGGAGAGGGGAGGGGAGGAGAGGGTGAGAGAGGAGGAGAGGGGAGGGAGAGGGGAGGAGGAGAGGGTGAGAGAGAGAAGAGGAGAGGGGAGGGAGAGGGAGAGGGGAGAGGAGGAGGGGAGGGAGAGAGGGGGAGAGGAGAGGGAGAGGAGGAGAGGAGGGAGAGGAGGAGAGGGGAGGGAGAGGAGGAGAGGAGGGAGAGGAGGAGAGGAGGGAGAGGAGGAGAGGAGGGAGAGAGGAGGAGAGGAGAGGGGAGGGAGAGAGGAGGAGGGGAGGGAGAGAGGTGGAGGGGAGGGAGAGAGGAGGAGAGGAGGGAGACAGGAGGAGGGGAGGGAGAGAGGAGGGGAGGGAGAGAAGGAGAGGGTGAGAGAGGAGGAGAGAGGAGAGGAGGGAGAGGAGGAGAGGAGAGGGAGAGGTGGAGAGGAGGAGAGGAGGGAGAGAGGTGGAGAGGAGGGAGAGAGGAGGAGGGGAGGGAGAGAGGTGGAGGGGAGGGAGAGAGGAGGAGAGGAGAGGGAGGAGAGGGTGAGAGAGGAGGAGAGAAGAGAGGAGGGAGAGGAGGAGAGGAGAGGGAGAGGTGGAGAGGAGGGGTTAAAGAGAGGGTTGAGGGGAGTGGACCAGGAATTAGTGAGATTCTCTCTGTTGTCAACTGCGTTACATCATCACCACCTAGTGGTTATTATCAGGATTACAAATAAGAATGAGATTTGGTTCATAACTTATAACCCAAATAGAACAATATTTATTATATAATGCATTTTTTTCACCACGGTCCATATATCTCTGGATGAATACTGCATCTATGTGTGTATCTTTGGTATAAGGGTTGGTTTTTACATCAGTTAGTCGACAGTTGTTGTCTTGGTGAGGAAATAGCTTGCGCCCGCCGTAACCGTGGCAATCGTGAGGTTAGGCGACTAGATGTTGCCCTGTATTTTCCTGCCAGCAGTGTTGAAATGTGTTGGATAAACAGACAGGCTAACAATGTAAACTACAACAGACAAATGGTGAAAACAATTAATGAACCAGCAGGCAAGTTTATTTATATGGTACAATTCATACATAGAAACAATTCAATGTGCTTTACAGAAGGAAAATAATAAAAAACATGCATTTTATATTCATATCAACCTGTTTACTGGCATCATGTATATTTAAAACATAACTGTGAACATTTTAGACAACAGGTCTTTTGAACCTTTTTAGGTCGTTAGAACCTGGCTGAAAAGTCTATAGAACTTCTTGGTCCTAAGCTTCAGTGACTATTCAGGTCTTAAGAACCAAGTGTTTAGAACCAGGCCGATATATTCTATTCAGTAAGATGTGTCATTACGAAAGGCTGGTTTGGCTCTGTGGTTAATCAATCAGCCAAATGTATTTTATAAAGCTCTTTTTTACAACAAAATTGTTACAAAGTGCTTTTACAAACACCCAGCCTGAACCCAACAGAGCAGGAATCTACAAGTTGAACAAGATCCAGGGGAGTGTGTCAGATTAGATGTAATATCGTGAATAACAATCTGAAATTAGCATCCAGATAAATGGTTCTCTCTTATTGACCACCACGTTCCAGTTGGTCAGATATGCTGGATGTACATGTATGTGTGTCAGTGTGGGTCTATTTGTCATAGAACAGGCCTATTTATCATAGAACAGGACTATTTATCATAGAACAGGACTATTGATCATAGAACAGGACTATTTATCATAGAACAGGAGTATTGATCGTAGAACAGGACTATTGATCATAGAGCAGGACTATTTATTATAGAACAGGACTATTTATCATAGAACAGGACTATTTATCATAGAACAGGCCTATTTATCATAGAACAGGCCTATTTATCATAGAACAGGCCTATTTATCATAGAACAGGTCTATTGATCATAAAACAGGTCTATTGATCATAAAACAGGTCTATTGATCATAGAACAGGACTATTGATCATAGAACAGGACTATTGATCATAGAACAGGACTATTTATTATAGAGCAGGACTATTGATCATAGAACAGGACTATTTATTATAGAACAGGAGTATTGATCGTAGAACAGGACTATTGATCATAGAGCAGGACTATTGATCATAGAACAGGACTATTTATTATAGAACAGGAGTATTGATCGTAGAACAGGACTATTGATCATAGAACAGGACTGTTTATTATAGAGCAGGACTAATGATCATAGAACAGGACGATTTATTATAGAACAGGACTATTTATCATAGAACAGGTCTATTTATCATAGAACAGGACTATTTAGTATAGAGCAGTTCTATTGATCATAGAACAGGACTATTTATTATAGAACAGGTCTATTGATCATATAACAGGACTATTTATTATAGAGCAGGACTATTGATCATAGAACAGGACTATTTATCATAGAACATGACTATTTATTATAGAACAGGTCTATTGATCATAGAACAGGACTATTTATTATAGAGCAGGACTATTGATCATAGAACAGGACTATTTATCATAGGACAGGTCTATTTATTTATTCACTTTTGTTTTACTATACTATTAACTATTGTATTACTATACTATTAACTATTGTATTACTATAAACTATTGTATTACTTTAGTATTCACTACTGCATTACTATTCACTATTGCGTTACTATACTATTAACTATTGTATTACTATAAATTATTGTATTACTTTAGTATTCACTACTCTATTACTATTCACTCTTGCGTTACTATACTATTCACTATTGTATTACTATTCACTATTGCATTACTTCACTATTCACTATTGTATTTCTATTCACTATTGTATTACTATTCACTATTGTATTACTATTCACTATTGTATTACTATTCACTATTGTATTCTCATCTCATCTCATCTTCAACCGCTTATCCGGGGTCGGGTCGCGGGGGTAGCAGCTCTAGCAGGGGACCCCAAACTTCCCTTTCCCGGGCAACATTAGCCAGCTCTGACTGGGGAATCCCGAGGCGTTCCCAGGCCAGTGTGGAGATATAATCTCTCCACCTAGTCCTGGGTCTTCCCCGAGGTCTCCTCCCAGCTGGACGTGCCTGGAACACCTCTCTAGGGAGGCGCCCAGGTGGCATTCGTACAAGATGCCCGAACCACCTCAACTGGCTCCTTTCTATGCAAAGGAGCAGCGGCTCTACTCCGAGTTCCTCTCGGATGACTGAGCTTCTCACCCTATCCCTAAGGGAGAGGCCAGCCACCTTTCTGAGAAAACCCATTTTGGCCGCTTGTACCCGCGATCTCGTTCTTTCGGTCATGACCCAGCTTTCATGACCATAGGTGAGGGTAGGAACAAAGATTGACCGGTAGATCGAGAGCTTTGCCTTTCGGCTCAGCTCTCTTTTTGTCACAACGGTGCGGTGAAGCGAATGCAACACCGCCCCCGCTGCTCCGATCCTCCGACCAATCTCCCGCTCCATTGTTCCCTCACTCGCAAACAAGACCCCGAGGTACTTGAACTCCTTCACTTGGAGTAAGGACTCATTCCCTACCCGGAGTAGGCACTCCACCGGTTTCCTGCTGAGAGTCATGGCCTCAGATTTAGAGGTGCTAACCCTCATCCCAGCCGCTTCACACTCGGCTGCGAACCGATCCAGTGAGTGCTGAAGGTCACCGACCGATGAGGCCATCAGGACCACATCATCCGCAAAAAGCAGTGATGTGACCATCAGCCCACCGAACGGGAACCCCTCCCCCATGACTACGCCTTGATATCCTGTCCATGAATATTACAAACAGGATTGGTGACAAAGTGCAGCCCTGGCGGAGGCCAACCCCCACCTGGAACGAATCCGACTTACTGCCGAGGACACGGACACAGCTCATGCTTTGAGCGTACAGAGATTGGATGGCCCTGAGAAGAGACCCCCTCACCCCATACTCCCGCAGCACATCCCACAAAAGATCCCGGGGTACCCGGTCATACGCCTTCTCCAGATCCACAAAACACATGTAGACTGGATGGGCATACTCCCAGGCCCCCTCCAGGATCCTTGCGAGAGTAAAGAGCTGGTCCGTGGTTCCCGGCCAGGACGAAAACCGCATTGTTCCTCTTCAATCTGAGGTTCGACTATTGGCCGAACCCTCCTTTCCAGCACTTTGGAGTACACTTTACCAGGGAGGCTGAGGAGTGTGATACCTCTGTAATTGGCACACACTCTCTGGTCCCCCTTTTTAAAGAGGGGAACCACCACCCCGGTCTGCCACTCCTCTGGCACTGTCCCAGACTTCCATGCAATGTTGAAGAGGCGTGTCAACCAAGACAGCCCTTCCCCACCCAAAGCTTTTAGCATTTCTGGACGAATCTCATCAGTCCCTGGGGCTTTGCCACTGTGGAGTTGTTTGACTACCTCAGCGACTTCCCCCAGGGAAACTGACGATGACCCTCCATCAGCCTCCAGCTCTGCCTCTGTACTAGAGGGCGGGTAGGTCGGATTCAGGAGCTCCTCAAAATGCTCTTTCCAGCGCCCGATCACATCATCAGTTGAGGTCAACAGTGTCCCATCCTTACTGTACACAGCTTGGATGGTTCCCCGTTTTCCCCTTCTGAGGTGCCGAACGGTTTCCCAGAAGCATTTTGGTGCCGACCGAAAGTCCTTCTCCATAGCTTCTCCAAACTTCTCCCACACCCGCTGCTTTGCCTCTGACACGGCAGCGGCTGCAGCCCTTCGGGCCTGTCGGTACCCTGCAACTGCCTCCGGAGTCCCCAGGGCTAGCATATTGTATTACTATTCACTATTGTATTACTATTCACTATTGCATTACTATTCACTATTGCATTACTATTCACTTTGTGTATTACGATACTATTCACTATTGTATTACTATTCACTATTGTATTACTATACTATTCACTTTTGTATTACTATTCACCATTGTATTACTATACTATTCACTATTGTATTACTATACTATTCACTACTATATTCACTATGTCACCCCCCCACACACACACTGCAATACATTTGAACCAAAATAATCAATATGACACACACACATAAAAACGAATGTCATTCACACACACAATATTATAGATCACTTGATTGGCATACTGTCTCCATTCTGGGTTATGTAAAATGAGATTTCAGAGACTGACACCCCATTATTTGTTTCAATAAAAACAAGCCTTTTTCCCTGTCTTTTGCAGATCCCAGTTGTCCTTCCCAGAGGATTCAAATCTCCTAACAAGAAGCTCACCAAGGCCACACACCCCCTCTGATTATAGAACACTCTTAATTGGAATTCATATTATTTACTGAGCAAAGTCAGAGAGCTGTACAAAGGGAGAGACGGGATGAAACGGGGGAGGGAGGAGAGGTGTAAAGGGAGGTAAAGATAAAGAAAGAGAGAAAATATGAAAGGGAGAGAAAGAAACATGTGAGAGAGAGAGAGTGAGTGAAGAACAGTAGAGACTAATAAAGATGAGAAAGAGGGAAGAGCGTGATAGAGAGAGAGCAGGAGAGAGGAGGAGAGAGAGGAACAGGGGGAGAGCAGGAGAGAGAGGAGAGTGAGAGAGAGGAAGAGAGAGAGGGAGAGAGAGAGAGGAGAGAGAGAGAGAGAGAGAGAGAGAGAGAGAGGAGAAAGCAGGAGGGAGAGAGAGTTAAAAAGCAAGAGAGAAGAGAGAAAGGGAGAGAGAGAGAGGGAGAAGAAGGGAGAGAGAAAAGCAGTCACATCTACATCAAAGGCGTCAACCAAAGGCAGAGATTATAATTAGATAGTCTAATCTGTTACTCTGAAGTATCTGGACAGGAATGTTTGTTTTTCCACATTCTCCTCATCTTATTCTTCCTCCACCTCTTCCTCCACCTCTTCCTCCACCTCTTCCTCCACCTCTTCCCCCACCTCTTCCACCCACCTCTTCCCCCACCTCTTCCCCCACCTCTTCCCCCACCTCTTCCCCCACCTCTTCCCCCACCTCTTCCACCACCTCTTCCACCACCTCTTCCTCCACCTCTTCCTCCACCTCTTCCTCCACCTCTTCCCCCACCTCTTCCACCCACCTCTTCCCCCACCTCTTCCCCCACCTCTTCCCCCACCTCTTCCCCCACCTCTTCCCCCACCTCTTCCCCCACCTCTTCCCCCACCTCTTCCCCCACCTCTTCCTCCACCTCTTCCTCCACCTCTTCCCTGTGTTAGTAGGGGAGTGATCAATCCAATCACTGGGGATCTGAATTATACACAGTAATTACCATTTTCAATATTTTTTTTTATTACCCCGTCCTATTTTTGTTTTGATTATAATGCTACGATATATGAGAACAAAAGCTAAAAACTGATTGAGGACATTACCAATTAATGCTTTATGTTTTAAAGAGTTTAGTATGTGGCTACTTAAATGATGTTTACTAATATATTTACCTGATAGATGAAGGACTGTGAACAGTGGAAAAGGAAGAGGTTTTGGTTTGAACATAATGTCTTACAAATGAGCCAACGGTTAATTTATGGATGGAACCAATGGAACTATGAAGGAATAGGAAACAGTCTCACTGATGCCTCCTCTTCCTGTTGACAACAGATGGCAGTCTACCCACACTCATCACTTTCTCATACTCCCTCTCTTCCTCTCTCTCTCACTCTCTCACACTCCCTCTCTTCCTCTCTCTCTCACTCTCTCACACTCCCTCTCTTCCTCTCTCTCTCTCTCATTCCATATTTATTTCAGTCTGACTCGTTTGTTTTCTCCATTTATTCAGAGAAAGTGAGAGAAGTGGCAGCAAAGAGGGTAAGACGGAGAAGGACTGAAAGAAAGAGAGAAAGACAGAAAAAAAGAGATGAGAGAAAGAAGGAACGAAAGAAAGGAGAGGGAGAGAGGGACCAAAAGAAAAAGAGGAGACTAAAAGAAAGAGAGGAAAGAGACCAAAAGAACAGAGGAGAAAAAAGGATTAGAGGATAGACAGAAAGAATGAAAGAGTGCAGGGAGAGTCTGAAAAAAGGTGGGAGAAAGAGAGAGAGACCGAATAAACAGACAGAAAGAGAGAGAGACCGAATAAACAGACAAAAAGAGAGAGACCGAATAAACAGACAGAAAGAGAGAGAGACCGAATAAACAGACAGAAAGAGAGAGAGACCGAATAAACAGACAGAAAGAGAGAGACCGAATAAACAGACAGAAAGAGAGAGACCGAATAAACAGACAGAAAGAGAGAGACCGAATAAACAGACAGAAAGAGAGAGACCGAATAAACAGACAGAAAGAGAGAGACCGAATAAACAGACAGAAAGAGAGAGACCGAATAAACAGACCGAAAGAGAGAGACCGAATAAACAGACAGAAAGAGAGAGACCGAATAAACAGACAGAAAGAGAGAGACCGAATAAACAGACAGAAAGAGAGAGACCGAATAAACAGACAGAAAGAGAGAGACCGAATAAACAGACCGAAAGAGAGAGACCGAATAAACAGACAGAAAGAGAGAGAGACCGAATAAACAGACAGAAAGAGAGAGAGACCGAATAAACAGACAGAAAGAGAGAGACCGAATAAACAGACAGAAAGAGAGAGACCGAATAAACAGACAGAAAGAGAGAGACCGAATAAACAGACAGAAAGAGAGAGACCGAATGAACAGACAGAAAGAGAGAGACCGAATAAACAGACAGAAAGAGAGAGACCGAATAAACAGACAGAAAGAGAGAGACCGAATAAACAGACAGAAAGACAGACATACATACAGAGAGACATATAGACAGACTGACAGATACACAGATAGACATATAGACAGATAGGCAGATAGACAGACAGACTGACAGATAGACTGATAGACTGACAGACCCCCCCAGCCGGGCTGGTTAACCCAACCAAATACACAACACATGACGGTGTGAAGAATAATTGATATCTATCAGCTACAGTTACATAGCTGTCTGTATCAATAATATAACACATTGAAGATATTGATTAAAACTGTAGCTTCAATGTGCTTGGATAGTTAATTATTGAGTGTTCTCTATTTTGCCATGAGCAATAGCTCACGAGGAGAAATCTCAAAGAAACAGGGCTTAGTGTTAAAACATGAAGCCTTGTCCTTGACAAGTTATAAAAGTGAATGTTTTGCATAGCATCTCCAAGATGGAGGAGGAGAGAGGAGGAGAGATGGAGAGAGGAGGAGAGATGGAGAGATGGAGAGACTGGGCTAGAGGAGGAGAGATGGAGAGAGGAGGAGAGATGGAGAGACTGGGCTAGAGGAGGAGAGATGAAGAGAGGAGGAGAGATGGAGAGAGGAGGAGAGATGGAGAGAGGAGGAGAGATGGAGAGATGGAGAGAGGAGAGATGGAGAGATGGAAAGACTGGGCTAGAGGAGGAGAGATGGAGAGACTGGGCTAGAGGAGGAAAGATGGAGAGACTGGGCTAGAGGAGGAGAGATGGAGAGACTGGGCTAGAGGAGGAGAGATGGAGAGACTGGGCTAGAGGAGGAGAGATGGAGAGAGGAGGAGAGATGGAGAGATGGAGAGAGGACAGATGGAGAGATGGAAAGACAGGGCTAGAGGAGGAGAGACGGAGAGACTGGGCTAGAGGAGGAGAGATAGAGAAGGAGGAATAGATCGGAAATATCTTCTAAACTAAGAGAGTGCAATGATGTATTTGCCAGGAGAAAGAAATATTAAATAAGAATTAGAGATGCTTCTGTAACATAAACATGCACATATGTTAACACACTCTACTGTGAGTTCACACTAACATATACAGATGTTAACACAATCTACTGTGAGTTCACACTAACATATACAGATGTTAACAAACTCTACTGTGAGTTCACACTAACATATACAGATGTTAACACAATCTACTGTGAGTTCACACTAACATATACAGATGTTAACACACTCTACTGTGAGTTCACACTAACATGTACAGATGTTAACACACTCTACTGTGAGTTCACACTAACATATACAGATGTTAACACACTCTACTGTGAGTTCACACTAACATATACAGATGTTAACACAATCTACTGTGAGTTCACACTAACATATACAGATGTTAACACACTCTACTGTGAGTTCACACTAACATATACAGATGTTAACACAATCTACTGTGAGTTCACACTAACATATACAGATGTTAACACACTCTACTGTGAGTTCACACTAACATGTACAGATGTTAACACACTCTACTGTGAGTTCACACTAACATATACAGATGTTAACACACTCTACTGTGAGTTCACACTAACATATACAGATGTTAACACACTCTACTGTGAGTTCACACTAACATGTACAGATGTTAACACACTCTACTGTGAGTTCACACTAACATGTACAGATGTTAACACACTCTACTGTGAGTTCACACTAACATATACAGATGTTAACACACTCTACTGTGAGTTCACACTAACATATACAGATGTTAACACACTCTACTGCGAGTTCACACTAACATATAGAGATGTTAACACACTCTACTGTGAGTTCACACTAACATGTACAGATGTTAACACACTCTACTGCGAGTTCACACTAACATATACAGATGTTAACACACTCTACTGCGAGTTCACACTAACATATACAGATGTTAACACACTCTACTGCGAGTTCACACTAACATATAGAGATGTTAACACACTCTACTGTGAGTTCACACTAACATGTACAGATGTTAACACACTCTACTGCGAGTTCACACTAACATATACAGATGTTAACACACTCTACTGCGAGTTCACACTAACATATACAGATGTTAACACACTCTACTGCGAGTTCACACTAACATATAGAGATGTTAACACACTCTACTGTGAGTTCACACTAACAAATACAGATTTTAACACAATCTACTGTGAGTTCACACTAACATATACAGATGTTAACAACCTCTACTGTGAGTTCACACTAACATATACAGATGTTAACACAATCTACTGTGAGTTCACACTAACATATACAGATGTTAACACACTCTACTGTGAGTTCACACTAACATATACAGATGTTAACACACTCTACTGTGAGTTCACACTAACATATACAGATGTTAACACAATCTACTGTGAGTTCACACTAACATGCACAGATGTTAACACACTCTACTGTGAGTTC
>CM055739.1:687128-844628 GCA_029465975.1 Dallia pectoralis | reverse complement strand
TTAGATCGACTGTGGGGTTGAGTTCTAACTGACAGCCTATTCCCTACATGGGACACTTCCTGTTCTACTGCATTGCCTCCTGGGAAGTGGGTGCCAGTTTTGAGGCCCTTTTGTTTTCCACTCAGGGCCTGAGGAGAGGTTGGTGTGTCTAAAACAGTTTGCGAGTGTGAACAGCTATGGAACAGACAATCTGAGATGTAGAAGACTATTCGACCATCTAGAACAGCTATGGAACAGATGGTCTGAGATGTTGAAGACTAGTCCACCATATAGAACAGTTATGGAACAGACAATCTGAGATGTAGAAGACTAGTCCACCATCTAGAACAGTTATGGAACAGACAATCTGAGATGTAGAAGACTAGTCCACCATCTAGAACAGCTATGGAACAGATGATCTGAGATGTAGAAGACTAGTCCACCATCTTAAACAGCTATGGAACAGATGATCTGAGATGTAGAAGAATAGTCCACCATCTAGAACAGCTATGGAACAGATGGTCTGAGATGTAGAAGACTAGTCCACCATCTATAACTTATTGGAAATGTTAACCTTTCTGAGCTTGTAGAAGTCCAAATATGTACTGTTTAGCGAAACCTGCATCTCTGTTCTACCGTGGGCTTGTGTCTGATACTCTGTGAACAAACAAAAACATGACACGTGTCACATCCTCACTGTCTCAGTTCCAGATGTATACACATACTGTGGAGATGACCAGTAAACAATAGGACCAGTAAACAATAGGACCAGCAAACAATAGGACCAGTAAACAATAGGACCAGTAAACAATAGGACCAGTAAACGATAGGACCAGTAAACAATAGGTCCAGTAAACAATAGGACCAGTAAACGATAGGACCAGTAAACAATAGGTCCAGTAAACAATAGGACCAGTAAACGATAGGACCAGTAAACAATAGGACCAGTAAACAGTAGGACCAGTAAACAATAGGACCAGTAAACGATAGGACCAGTAAACATTAGGTCCAGTAAACAATAGGACCAGTAAACGATAGGACCAGTAAACAGTAGGTCCAGTAAACAATAGGACCAGTAAACGATAGGACCACAAAACAATAGGACCAGTAAACAGTAGGACCGGTAAACAATAGGACCAGTAAACAATAGGACCAGTAAACGATAGGACCAGTAAACAATAGGACCAGTAAACAGTAGTACCGGTAAACAATAGGACCAGTAAACAATAGGTCCAGTAAACAATAGGACCAGTAAACAATAGGACCAGAAAACAATAGGACCAGTAAACAATAGGACCAGTAAACAATAGGACCAGTAAACAATAGGACCAGTAAACAGAAGGACCAGTAAACAATAGGACCAGTAAACAATAGGACCAGTAAACAATAGGACCAGTAAACAATAGGACCAGTAAACAATAGGACCAGTAAACGATAGGACCAGTGAACGATAGGACCAGTAAACAATAGGACCAGTAAACAATAGGACCAGTAAACAATAGGACCAGTAAACAATAGGACCAGTAAACAATAGGACCAGTAAACGATAGGACCAGTAAACGATAGGACCAGTAAACGATAGGACCAGTAAACGATAGGTCCAGTAAACAATAGGACCAGTAAACAATAGGACCAGTAAACGATAGGACTAGTAAACGATAGGACCAGTAAACGATATGACCAGTAAACGATAGGACAGGTAAACGATAGGACCAGTAAACGATAGGACCAGTAAACAATAGGACCAGTAAACAATAGGACCAGTAAACAATAGGTCCAGTAAACAATAGGACCAGTAAACAATTGGACCAGTAAACAATAGGACCAGTAAACAATAGGACCAGTAAACAATAGGACCAGTAAACAATAGGACCAGTAAACAATAGGACCAGTAAACAATAGGACCAGTAAACGATAGGACCAGTAAACGATAGGACCAGTAAACGATAGGACCAGTAAACAATAGGACCAGTAAACAATAGGACCAGTAAACAATAGGACCAGTAAACAATAGGACCAGTAAACAATAGGACCAGTAAACAATAGGACCAGTAAACAATAGGACCAGTAAACAATAGGACCAGTAAACAATAGGACCAGTAAACAATAGGACCAGTAAACAATAGGACCAGTAAACAATAGGACCAGTAAACAATAGGACCAGTAAACAATAGGACCAGTAAACAATAGGACCAGTAAACAATAGGACCAGTAAACGATAGGACCAGTAAACAGTAGGACCAGTAAACAATAGGACCAGTAAACAATAGGACCAGTAAACAATAGGACCAGTAAACAATAGGACCAGTAAACAATAGGACCAGTAAACAATAGGACCAGTAAACAATAGGACCAGTAAACAATAGGACCAGTAAACGATAGGACCAGTAAACAATAGGACCAGTAAACAATAGGACCAGTAAACAATAGGACCAGTAAACAATAGGACCAGTAAACAATAGGACCAGTAAACAATAGGACCAGTAAACAATAGGACCAGTAAACAATAGGACCAGTAAACAATAGGACCAGTAGTAAACAATAGGACCAGTAAACAATAGGACCAGTAAGGACAATAGGACCAGTAAACAATAGGACCAGTAAACAATAGGACCAGTAAACAGTAAAATAGTAAACAATAGGACCAGGACCAGTAAACAATAGGACCAGTAAACAATAGGACCAGTAAACAATAGGACCAGTAAACAGTAGGACCAGTAAACAATAGGACCAGTAAACAATAGGACCAGTAAACAATAGGACCAGTAGGACCAGTAAACAATAGGACCAGTAAACAATAGGACCAGTAAACAATAGGACCAGTAAACAATAGGACCAGTAAACAATAGGACCAGTAAACAATAGGACCAGTAAACAATAGGACCAGTAAACAATAGGACCAGTAAACACCAGTAAACAATAGGACCAGTAAACAATAGGACCAGTAAACAAAGGACCAGTAAACAATAGGACCAGTAAACAATAGGACCAGTAAACAATAGGACCAGTAAACAATAGGACCAGTAACCAGTAAACAATAGGACCAGATAGGACCAGTAAACAATAGGACCAGTAAACAGTAGGACCAGTAAACAATAGGACCAGTAAACAATAGGACCAGTAAACAATAGGACCAGTAAACAATAGGACCAGTAAACAATAGGACCAGTAAACAATAGGACCAGTAAACAATAGGACCAGTAAACAATAGGACCAGTAAACAATAGGACCAGTAAACAATAGGACCAGTAAACAATAGGACCAGTAAACAATAGGACCAGTAAACAATAGGACCAGTAAACAATAGGACCAGTAAACAATAGGACCAGTAAACAATAGGACCAGTAAACGATAGGACCAGTAAACGATAGGACCAGTAAACAGTAGGACCAGTAAAGATTGAACTGATGTTCGTTAGATTGAACTGATGTTGGTTAGTAAACAATAGGACCAGTAAACGATAGGACCAGTAAACGATAGGACCAGTAAACAATAGGACCAGTAAACAATAGGACCAGTAAACGATAGGACCAGTAAACAATAGGACCAGTAAACAATAGGACCAGTAAACAATAGGACCAGTAAACAATAGGACCAGTAAACAATATGACCAGTAAACAATAGGACCAGTAAACAATAGGACCAGTAAACAATAGGACCAGTAAACAATAGGACCAGTAAACAATAGGACCAGTAAACGATAGGACCAGTAAACGGTAGGACCAGTAAACAGTAGGACCAGTAAACAATAGGACCAGTAAACAATAGGACCAGTAAACGGTAGGACCAGTAAACAATAGGACCAGTAAACAATAGGACCAGTAAACAATAGGACCAGTAAACAATAGGACCAGTAAACGATAGGACCAGTAAACGATAGGACCAGTAAACAATAGGACCAGTAAACAATAGGACCAGTAAACGATAGGACCAGTAAACAATAGGTCCAGTAAACAATAGGACCAGTAAACAATAGGACCAGTAAACAATAGGACCAGTAAACAATAGGACCAGTAAACAATAGGACCAGTAAACAATAGGACCAGTAAACAATAGGACCAGTAAACAATAGGACCAGTAAACAATAGGACCAGTAAACAATAGGACCAGTAAACGATAGGACCAGTAAACAATAGGACCAGTAAACAATAGGACCAGTAAACAATAGGACCAGTAAACAATATGACCAGTAAACAATAGGACCAGTAAACAATAGGACCAGTAAACAATAGGACCAGTAAACAATAGGACCAGTAAACAATAGGACCAGTAAACAATAGGACCAGTAAACGATAGGACCAGTAAACAGTAGGACCAGTAAACAATAGGACCAGTAAACAATAGGACCAGTAAACGGTAGGACCAGTAAACAGTAGGACCAGTAAACAATAGGACCAGTAAACAATAGGATCAGTAAACAATAGGACCAGTAAACAATAGGACCAGTAAACAATAGGACCAGTAAACAATAGGACCAGTAAACAATAGGACCAGTAAACAATATGACCAGTAAACAATAGGACCAGTAAACAATAGGTCCAGTAAACAATAGGACCAGTAAACAACAGGACCAGTAAACAATAGGACCAGTAAACAATAGGACCAGTAAACAATAGGACAATGTAATTAATCAGCTGCTATTTATCCTCTATCATTCTGTGGGTTTATCTCTGTTTTTCTCTCTCTCTCTCCCTCCCTGTCTCTCTCCCTCCCCTCTCTCTCTCCCTCCCCGTCTCTCTCCCTCCCCGTCTCTCTCTCTCTCTCTCTCTCTCCCTCCCCGTCTCTCTCCCTCCCCGTCTCTCTCCCTCCCCGTCTCTCTCCCTCCCCTCTCTCTCTCCCTCCCCGTCTCTCTCCCTCCCCGTCTCTCTCCCTCCCCGTCTCTCTCTCTCTCTCTCTCTCTCTCCCTCCCCGTCTCTCTCCCTCCCCGTCTCTCTCCCTCCCCGTCTCTCTCCCTCCCCGTCTCTCCCTCTCTTCTTGTTTATCTCCAATAGTAGCATAACAGAAATGCAATCATAATACATCTGTCTTAATTAAAACAATAACGGGGGAAAAACACCCGTTGTGGCGTTCCATCCAGCCTGGCAGATTGCAGTGCAGGCTGGGTAATTACTTAGCCAGTTAAAAATGTATTAGCCGCAAGTTAGGTGGTATCAGATGAAGGATACCTGAGGATTGGAGGTCCCTAGATGAGTAAATATGATTCTACCCTGAATACACACGCGCGCACACACACACACACACACACACACGCACGCGCGCGCGCGAATGAAAATGTGTAAGAGACCCAAGATTCAGAACAGCTGTCTGACATTATTGAATTGTCTACTGTACTGAATTGTCTATGGTATTACTATTGGAGTTCTGGCAAAGATCAGCCATCGAATAAAAAAATTTGTTGTTCATTTGTACTATTTATTATTTGATAAAATTAAGCTAATTCTGTCAAGAAGTAAAGGCCTGTATGCTTCCGGTTTTACTTTTCCAAGACACATGAGCGCTCTGTCTCCACCCAACTCCATCCTTACTTACTCATTAAAACCTCCTGAACCCAATTCAGTCTGGATTCATAACAGACCTGTCTAGTGAGACAGCTCTCCTCTGAGTAACAGAAGCTCTCTGCACTGCCCAAGCTAACTGTCTCTCCTCTGAGTAACAGAAGCTCTCTGCACTGCCCAAGCTACCTGTCTCTCCTCTGAGTAACAGAAGCTCTCTGCACTGCCCAAGCTACCTGTCTCTCCTCTGAGTAACAGAAGCTCTCTGCACTGCCCAAGCTAACTGTCTCTCCTCTGAGTAACAGAAGCTCTCTGCACTGCCCAAGCTACCTGTCTCTCCTCTGAGTAACAGAAGCTCTCTGCACTGCCCAAGCTAACTGTCTCTCCTCTGAGTAACAGAAGCTCTCTGCACTGCCCAAGCTAACTGTCTCTCCTCTGAGTAACAGAAGCTCTCTGCACTGCCCAAGCTAACTGTCCAACTGCCCAAGCTACCTGTCTCTCCTCTGAGTAACAGAAGCTCTCTGCACTGCCCAAGCTAACTGTCTCTCCTGTGTTCTCCTCCTCCTTGATCAATATGCTTCTTCTGACACTGTGATTCATCCTACCCTCCTTCCTCTCTGATTTGGACATTTTGAGCTCTGCTCACTCTTGGATTGCTTCCTACCTGTCAGGCTGCTCTTACCAGGTGACATGTAGAGAACCGGGGTCTGCATCGCAGCCTCTTACTACTGGTGTTCCCCAGGGCTCGGTTCTAGGTCAACTCTGCTCTTTATAAATCATGTATCTTCGCTCGGTTATATCCTCACATGGTTGTCTCTCTCACCGCTATGCAGATGACACATCTTTTTACTTTCTTTGTTCTTATTTGCCAAGTCGTTTTACACAAACATGTTTTTTTTTCTGACCCGTTACTGCAACAAGTTTTACACACATTAAAGAAGGAATACAAACAAGTACAGGAGAGACCATGAAAGATATGTATATGCAATAGTGCGGTATGTCTAGTCAGGTTCAGGTGTCTATTAGAGATTGTAACTGTGTGAATAGTACAGGGTGGGTGATGAATGTGGGGTTCGGGGCGGGCAGGCTATGGACAGTCTGGTGCTGGAGGCATATCTCTTATGTTCTTATGGCACAAGGTTTTGGTCTTGATAGACCTCAAAAGGTCTGCCAGAGGAGAGAGGTCTGAATAGTCACTTTCCTTGATGGGAGGAGTACTGCTTGATTTAAGTACGGCAGGTCACATCTAATGATCCTCTCCACAGATGATGTGATGCAGTCTGCACTTGTCCTTGACAGTGGACGCATTTCTGCATTCCTTGCCGAGTTCTGCAAAGTTCTCCCACACTGTTTCTTCGCATACAATCTGCTTTAAGGCATTGGTTTAACAACAGGAGCTTCACCTCTACCTTCAGACAAGGCTTAAACCCTACACAGAGGGTTTAATACAGACAAAAAATTATCTGATGAGTCAAATTTAGGAAGAAACCTTGAGAGGATCCAGGCTCTGAGGGGTGGCCAGTGTTCTATCAAATCTATCCCCTGACATAAACCACATTGAAACCTGTGGGTTGAACTTAAGAGGAAAGTGAGAACCAAGGACTGAATGAATGAATCTAGAGAGATCTTTGATTGAACAGTCTCAGGTTCCTTGATGTGGTTCCTACTATCTCATCAAACATTAGAGAGGAGTTGTTATCTTGTCAAGTAGAGGGTGAAGAAAGTATTAAATGCAGGAGTGAAAATAATTGCGAAACATTTTCTTTACCTCAAATAAAAGATTTTCCCAAATCTTAAGGAAAAGATCCAGCTGATTATAAGCAATTATATTTTTGCATGGCACTTTCTGTGCATCTTTACCATGGGTAACATTGTTCTTTAAACTGTCAAAAGCTCAGAGCCCGTTCTCATATTCACTTAGGCGCTCACTGCTCCACCGCAAACCAGCATCAAACAATCTAACCAGCATCAGTTCAATCAACCAACATCAGTTCAATCTAACCAGCATCAGTTCAATCTAACCAACATCAGTTCAATCTAACCAACATAAATTCAATCTAACCAACATAAATTCAATCTAACCAGCATCAGTTTTAATCTAACCAGCATCAGTTTTAATCTAACCAGCATCAGTTTTAATCTAACCCGCATCAGTTTTAATCTAACCAGCATCAGTTTTAATCTAACCAGCATCAGTTTTAATCTAACCAGCATCAGTTTTAATCTAACCAGCATCAGTTTTAATCTAACCAGCATCAGTTTTAATCTAACCAGCATCAGTTTTAATCTAACCAGCATCAGTTCAATCTAACCAGCATCAGTTCAATCTAACCAACATCAGTTCAATCTAACCAACATCAGTTCAATCTAACCAACATCAGTTTTAATCTAACGAACATCAGTTCAATCTAACGAACATCAGTTCAATCTAACCAGCATCAGTTTTAATCTAACCCGCATCAGTTTTAATCTAACCCGCATCAGTTTTAATCTAACCCGCATCAGTTTTAATCTAACCCGCATCAGTTTTAATCTAACCAGCATCAGTTCAATCTAACCAACATCAGTTCAATCTAACCAACATCAGTTCAATCTAACCAACATCAGTTCAATCTAACCAACATCAGTTTTAATCTAACCAACATCAGTTCAATCTAACAAACATCAGTTCAATCTAACCCGCATCAGTTCAATCTAACCCGCATCAGTTCAATCTAACCCGCATCAGTTCAATCTAACCCGCATCACTTCAATCTAACCCCCATCACTTCAATCTAACCCGCATCAGTTCAATCTAACCAGCATCAGTTTTAATCTAACCCGCATCAGTTTTAATCTAACCCGCATCAGTTTTAATCTAACCAGCATCAGTTTTAATCTAACCAGCATCAGTTCAATCTAAGCAAACATCACATCTTCCCAGCTACACAATCTACTCAAGCTGATGTTGACTTCAGCTCCCTGTTCAGATATTTTGGGAGTAAAAAAGACATTATGTGAAAATTCATTTCCAGCAATATTGCCCCTGTCTGTCTGTGTGACTGTTACCCAGAGATAATGATCTTGGGTATTGACTGAAATACTTTGAACTTTTAAAGCTCAGGCATATTGCTACATAACACTGTTAAACAGAGCTGTTATTTACAATAGTCTACAGTGTTTGTTATGTGTGTGTGTGAGTGTGTTTAATGTGGGTGTGTGAGAGTGTAATGTGTGTGTGAGCGACTGTAATGTGTGTGTGAGAGTGTGATGTCATGTGTGTGTGAGAGTGTGATGTGTGTGTGAGAGTGTGATGTGTGTGTGAGAGAGTGTGATGTGTGTGTGAGTGTGTGTAATGTGTGTGTGTGTGAGAGTGTGATGTGTGTGTGAGAGCGTGATGTGTGTGTGTGTGAGTGTGTGTAATGTGTGTGTGTGTGAGAGTGTGATGTGTGTGTGAGAGAGTGTGATGTGTGTGTGAGTGTGTGTAACGTGTGTGTGAGAGTGTGATGTGTGTGTGAGAGAGTGTGATGTGTGTGTGTGAGAGTGTGACGTGTGTGTGAGAGAGTGTGATGTGAGTGTGTGAGAGTGTGATGTGTGTGTGTGAGAGTGTGACGTGTGTGTGAGAGAGTGTGATGTGAGTGTGTGAGAGTGTGATGTGTGTGTGTGAGAGTGTGATGTGTGTGTGAGAGAGTGTGATGTGTGTGTGAGAGAGTGTGATGTGTGTGTGTGAGAGTGTGATGTGTGTGTGAGAGAGTGTGATGTGTGTGTGAGAGAGTGTGATGTGTGTGTGTGAGAGTGTGACGTGTGTGTGAGAGAGTGTGATGTGTGTGTGAGAGAGTGTGATGTGTGTGTGAGAGTGTGTGACGTGTGTGTGAGAGAGTGTGACGTGTGTGTGTGAGAGTGTGACGTGTGTGTGAGAGAGTGTGACGTGTGTGTGTGAGAGTGTGACGTGTGTGTGAGAGAGTGTGACGTGTGTGTGAGAGAGTGTGACGTGTGTGTGTGAGAGTGTGACGTGTGTGTGAGAGAGTGTGACGTGTGTGTGTGAGAGTGTGATGTGTGTGTGTGAGAGTGTGACGTGTGTGTGAGAGAGTGTGATGTGTGTGTGAGAGAGTGTGACGTGTGTGTGAGAGAGTGTGACGTGTGTGTGAGAGAGTGTGACGTGTGTGTGTGAGAGTGTGATGTGTGTGTGAGAGTGTGATGTGTGTGTGAGAGAGTGTGACGTGTGTGTGAGAGAGTGTGATGTGTGTGTGAGAGAGCGTGACGTGTGTGTGTGAGAGTGTGACGTGTGTGTGAGAGAGTGTGATGTGTGTGAGAGTGTGATAAGTGTGTGAGAGAGTGTGATGTGTGTGTGAGAGAGTGTGACGTGTGTGTGAGAGAGTGTGACGTGAGTATTTATTGGGTGTAGCACACACTCCCCTCCCAGCTACACCCAAGTAGTTCTCCTTATTACCAGAGAAACAGCAACAACCAGACACCACCCAAATATATCCAGTCAACTGAACTCCCAGACACCACCCAAATATATCCAGTCAACTGAACAACCAGACACCACCCCAATATATCCAGTCAACTGAACAACCAGACACCACCCCAATATATCCAGTCAACTGAACAACCAGACACCACCCAAATATATCCAGTCAACTGAACAACCAGACACCACCCAAATATATCCAGTCAACTGAACAACCAGACACCACCCAAATATATCCAGTCAACTGAACAACTAGACACCACCCAAATATATCCAGTCAACGGAACAACCAGACACCACCCAAATATATCCAGTCAACTGAACAACCAGACACCACCCAAATATATCCAGTCAACTGAACAACTAGACACCACCCAAATATATCCAGTCAACGGAACAACCAGACACCACCCAAATATATCCAGTCAACTGAACTCCCAGACACCACCCAAATATATCCAGTCAACTGAACAACCAGACACCACCCAAATATATTCAGTAAACTGAACAACCAGACACCACCCAAA
This sequence comes from Dallia pectoralis, assembly GCA_029465975.1. NCBI lineage: Eukaryota > Metazoa > Chordata > Actinopteri > Esociformes > Umbridae > Dallia > Dallia pectoralis. The sequence goes on along the minus strand of CM055739.1, from coordinate 834,177 downwards.
TATATCCAGTCAACTGAACAACCAGACACCACCAAAATATATCCAGCTAACTGAACAACCAGACAGGAGGAACAGGGTGCATTCTGGGAGGAACAGGGTGCATTCTGGGAGGATCAGGGTGCATTCTGGGAGGAACAGGGTGCATTCTGGGAGGAACAGGGTGCATTCTGGGAGGATCAGGGTGCATTCTGGGAGGAACAGGGTGCATTCTGGGAGGAACAGGGTGCATTCTGGTAGACTGGAGGGTTGGCCAGACAGGATGAGTCCTGGTTCCCTGGGAAAAAGCCTGGACTGGGCTCAGGGTGATCTGGGTTTCTAAGCTGATGTAGTTTATTTGTTGATGACATTGTCAGAAACTACTGAGGAGACATGGATGTCTTTGTCTCTGAAGCATCTGTTTCCTCACCACATGCAGCTCTTCTTCTAATGCATGGTTGGTGTGCTTTATATCTTCTGTGTAAGGTCATCATTCATATCTTAGTTGTTCCATCGTATTTACTCTCTCTTTCTTTCTGTCTCTCGTTTTCTGCCTTCCAATTTTTGTTTCTTTCTCTCCGACTTTCTTTATCTCTGTTTTTCTCTCACAAAAGCAGACAGACAAGAACATGCCAGAGTGTCTTTGGGACTAGGCTGTGCATGTCCTATAGTGGCCTAGTCAACACATTGGCTATAATCGACTAAAAAAGCTGAATACTCATTCAATAAATTGTTTTCTGTTTCAAATTGTTTTGGATTTTTAATTAGATCCCAATATTTCTTAGATTGTATCTCTCAGTTTACATTTACAGTTTACATTTACAGTTACAGTTTACCTTTACAGTTTACGTTTACATTTACAGTTTACCTTTACAGTTACAGTTTACATTTACAGTTTACATTTACAGTTTACCTTACAGTTTACCATTACAGTTTACCTTTACAGTTTACCTTTACAGTTTACCTTTACAGTTTACCTTACAGTTTAACATTACAGTTTACCTTTACAGTTTACCTTTACAGTTTACCTTTACAGTTTACCTTTACAGTTTACCTTACAGTTTACATTACAGTTTACATTACATTAAATGTGAGATGGGTGTCTTCCGTGTCTCTGTGAATTCAGCTCATCATTGTGTCTGGAGGGTTTAATGCCACATCATGGTTGTGTGCTTTAATGTGTCCTTTAAAAACACTCTATTATGGCACATTTTTGAAGGATTTCTACCAGTCTCAATGGCCCTAACAAAGGAAAGCATGGAAACTTGTGTTTTTGTTTCTCTTTATTTCTGTCTCTCTTCTCTCGAGTGAACCCCAGCATTTAGATGTATCCCCCTCTACGCTGGAAGACAGTAAAGTGAATTAGCTATGTTACCAGACGGCTAACCACTCTCTGGTCCTACGTGCCCACAGCTCACGTTCCAACTGGCACCCTAAACTCCATTAACATCATCAGAAGTAGTGTTCTGTCAGGAGTATTGCAGGCCATTAGGACGTAGGACAAGAGCCCAGCAGAATTGAAGGGGGGGGGGTGTCATACAGGCCTACGGGGGGATAATGTAGTTTGTCGTGTTACTGTGTCATTTCTCCTCATAGAAGAGGAGCTAATTCAATCCCTGTAACTATGAAAACATAAGACAGGGTTGCGTGTGATAATATCATTACACAACCATACTTTGTTATGCGTGGTATTTTCTCTGGGACGTAGGTGGCTGGATCTCTATGATCTTATTATTCCCAGTCATAATTATTCATAATGCTTTTACAATAACAATTACATCTCCTAGAAAATCCCATAATTGAAAAGATGGTCGAACAAATGATGGAAGAGAACAACAAAGTAGTTGAATAATAAGGATTTCTAATCACATCCCACAGCAGGCAGTCGTAACGTTAGGATGACGATGATGATGATGTGGAGAAACAAAGTGAAGGACAAATCCACCATCAGGTAATATAACTGACATTAAAATGACCACACCCATCAGACATACTGATTCTAATTCATTGACCACACCCATCAGACATACTGATTCTAATTCATTGACCACACCCATCAGACATACAGATTCTAATTCATTGACCACACCCATCAGACATACAGATTCTAATTCATTGACCACACCCATCAGACATACAGATTCTAATTCATTGACCACACCCATCAGACATACAGATTCTAATTCATTGACCACACCCATCAGACATACAGATTCTAATTCATTGACCACACCCATCAGACATACAGATTCTAATTCATTGACCACACCCATCAGACATACAGATTCTAATTCATTGACCACACCCATCAGACATACTGATTCTAATTCATTGACCACACCCATCAGACATACTGATTCTAATTCATTGACCACACCCATCAGACATACTGATTCTAATTCATTGACCACACCCATCAGACATACAGATTCTAATTCATTGACCACACCCATCAGACATACAGATTCTAATTCATTGACCACACCCATCAGACATACAGATTCTAATTCATTGACCACACCCATCAGACATACTGATTCTAATTCATTGACCACACCCATCAGACATACAGATTCTAATTCATTGACCACACCCATCAGACATACTGATTCTAATTCATTGACCACACCCATCAGACATACAGATTCTAATTCATTGACCACACCCATCAGACATACAGATTCTAATTCATTGACCACACCCATCAGACATACTGATTCTAATTCATTGACCACACCCATCAGACATACAGATTCTAATTCATTGACCACACCCATCAGACATACTGATTCTAATTCATTGACCACACCCATCAGACATACTGATTCTAATTCATTGACCACACCCATCAGACATACTGATTCTAATTCATTGACCACACCCATCAGACATACAGATTCTAATTCATTGACCACACCCATCAGACATACAGATTCTAATTCATTGACCACACCCATCAGACATACAGATTCTAATTCATTGACCACACCCATCAGACATACTGATTGTTTCAGCAATAATAATGTACAATGATATACAATTAGGACAAGATCAAACCCATTTTTGTTAGCTGGGACCTACATTTATTTCCATTTCATACCTTCACAGGTGACCTTATCCAGAGTAACTTACAGGAGTAATTGCAGTGAAATGTTTTGCTCAAGGGCATAATAGCACATTGTTCACCTTGTTGGCTTCGGGATTTGAACCAGCAACTTGACACTACACTGTAACAACTTGGCACGTGGTTCCTAAACCTCTTGGGCTGACTTGACTGAGATACTTAACACCATTTAGCAAATTCTTAACCAGGCAGAAAATGTTTAGGAAATTATTTTCAACACAATACATCCAATCATGGGCAAGGAAAAACCTTTGCATTTTAAAATCTCAATTTACTATGAAATTACATTTATTTTTCTCCTTGAACAATAATAATAATTACATAATATGAAATGATGCTACCTTTATTGATACAAATACAAAAAAGTAGTATTACCAAATATTCAGAAACACTTAATGTTATGTACATTTTTTTTTGAAAAATGTTATGGAATCAAAATCTGTCACCCTGCTTAGAAAAATAAATCAGTGTGAATATTATCTGTGTACTTATTTACACAGTAGAATCTAGCCCCATTGTAGAATGTTCTGTTTGGTTTCCCTGACAACAAGAAACATTGTGCATTTATGTGCTACTCCGAAAGGTTCTTTCTTCTCACCATGTAGTAGTTAGTGTTTTTGAAATATCTTGGAGTAGCAAGGAATTGATAACGATAATGTAGGATAATGTAGCATTTTGTTGAGTGAGCTCTGGGTACCAGTAGAAGGAAGGAGATGTGCAGCGTATCTGTTTAACTTCTTAATTTAATACATCCATTAATGCTATGGTCATTATGGGGGTCTCTTATTGGATTAGATCCTCCATGTAATTCTTATTGGTTTGAACTGAGAAAAAATACAGAGAGATGGACAGAGAGAAATAAAGGTTGAGAGATGGAAAAAGAAAGAGAAATAGAGGTGGAGAGAGGGAGAGAGAGATAGAGAAATATAGAGGTGAAGGGAGAGAGAGAGAGAGAGAGAGAGAGAGAGGTGAAGAGAGGGAGAGAGAGATAGAGGTGAAGAGAGGGAGAGAGAGATAGAGGTGAAGAGAGGGGGGGAGAGATAGAGAGAGAGATAGAGGTGAAGAGAGGGGGGGAGAGAGAGAAATATAGAGGTGGAGAGAAGGAAAGAAAGAGAGATGATTGTATCAAAGTAGACTTTGTTTGTGACCCTAGAGTTCTATATATCTATTCTCAGCAGCAACATCTCGTCAGAGCTTCTCCTCAGAGCTTCTCCTCAGAGCTTCTCCTCAGAGCTTCTCCTCAGAGCTTCTCCTCAGAGCTTCTCCTCAGAGCTTCTCCTCAGAGCTTCTCCTCAGAGCTTGCACAGCCAGTGGTATAGATTACTATATAACTGACCTCCATCTAGGTCCACCCAGGTGGATTAGGACAGAGACAACCAGGTGGATCAGTTGGATTAGGACAGAGACAACCAGGTGGACCAGGTGGATTAGGACAGAGACAACCAGGTGGACCAGGTGGATTAGGACAGAGACAACCAGGTGGACCAGGTGGATTAGGACAGAGACAACCAGGTGGACCAGGTGGATTAGGACAGAGACAACCAGGTGGACCAGGTGGATTAGGACAGAGACAACCAGGTGGACCAGGTGGATTAGGACAGAGACAACCAGGTGGACCAGGTGGATTAGGACAGAGACAACCAGGTGGACCAGGTGGATTAGGACAGAGACAACCAGGTAAACCAGGTGGATTAGGACAGAGACAACCAGGTGGACCAGGTGGATTAGGACAGAGACAACCAGGTGGACCAGGTGGATTAGGACAGAGACAACCAGGTGGACCAGGTGGATTAGGACAGAGACAACCAGGTGGACCAGGTGTATTAGGACAGAGACAACCAGGTAAACCAGGTGGATTAGGACAGAGACAACCAGGTGGACCAGGTGGATTAGGACAGAGACAACCAGGTGGACCAGGTGGATTAGGACAGAGACAACCAGGTGGACCAGGTGGATTAGGACAGAGACAACCAGGTGGACCAGGTGGATTTGGACAGAGACAACCAGGTGGATTAAGACTAATTTTGTTTGTCTATATGTCTGTTAGTTAATATTCAGTCTGTTTGGCCGTGATAAGTTAGTTAGTTTTTAACATGTATGTGTCTATGTGTGGGTGTGAATATGTGTGTGTGTGTGTGTGTGTGTGAATATGTGTGTGTGTGTGCGTGTCTGTCTATGTGTGTGTGTGTGTGTGAGTGTGTGAATGTCTATGTGTGGGTGTGGCTCTGTGTATGTCTGTGTGAATAAGTTGTGGGTGTGTCTCTGTGTATGTGTGTGTGAATATGTGTGGGTGTGTCTCTGTGTATGTGTGTGTGAATATGTGTGGGTGTGTCTCTGTACGTGTGTGTGAATATGTGTTGGTGTGTCTCTGTGTATGTGTGTCTCTGTGTACGTGTGTGTGAATATGTGTGTGTGTTTGTGTGTGTGTGTGTCTGTGAATATGTGAGTGTGTGTGGGTGTGTCTCTGTGTACGTGAGTGTGAATATGTGTGTGTGTGTGTGTGTCTGTGAATATGTGAGTGTGTGTGGGTGTGACTCTGTGTATGTGTGTGTGAATATATGTGTGTATGTGTGTGTGAATATGTGAGTGTGTGTGTGGCCCTGAACACAGCTAATGAGACCCGAGCAGATGGGAATAGAAGAACCTGAAATGTGAAACAAGGGCCCCATCCCAAACCCCTCCTTATTCCGGTACACACTCCAGTACTTCTGTTGGTAGGCCTACAGGTCGCCCTGCAGGCCCTGGTCTAGAACAAGTGCACTACATATAGAGCAGGAGGTCATTTGAGACGCAGGCACTGTGGAGTGCTTCCTGTAGCTCAAGGCAACTGGAATGTAAAAATGTTTAAAGTGTCCATCCACCGGCTCTCTCTGTGTAATATTGAATTAAATATTCATGTAAATAATTTCAAGGTAATTTTGTGCGGAATAGATAAGCGTGTTGTTTCGTATTCTAATGCTACATTCAAGAAGCCCAAAGGTCATTAAATAAATTGTACTAACATTTGTCCAGTAGTGGACGTCTCTCAATAAGGGTCTGTAGTGGACCTCTCTCGATAAGTGTCCAGTAGTGGACGTCTCTTAATAAGTGTCCAGTAGTGGACGTCTCTCAATAAGGGTCTGTAGTGGACGTCTCTCGATAAGTGTCCAGTAGTGGACGTCTCTCAATAAGTGTCCAGTAGTGGACGTCTCTCAATAAGGGTCTGTAGTGGACGTCTCTCGATAAGTGTCCAGTAGTGGACGTCTCTCGATAAGTGTCCAGTAGTGGACGTCTCTCGATAAGGGTCTGTAGTGGACGTCTCTCAGTAAGTGTCTGTAGTGGACGTCTCTCAATAAGTGTCTGTAGTGGACGTCTCTCAATAAGTGTCCAGTAGTGGACGTCTCTCAATAAGTGTCCAGTAGTGGACGTCTCTCAATAAGTGTCCAGTATTGGACGTCTCTCAGTAAGTGTCTGTAGTGGACGTCTCTCAGTAAGTGTCTGTAGTGGACGTCTCTCAGTAAGTGTCTGTAGTGGACGTCTCTCAGTAAGTGTCTGTAGTGGACGTCTCTCAGTAAGTGTCTGTAGTGGACGTCTCTCAGTAAGTGTCTGTAGTGGACGTCTCTCAGTAAGTGTCTGTAGTGGACGTCTCTCAGTAAGTGTCTGTAGTGGACGTCTCTCAGTAAGTGTCTGTAGTGGACGTCTCTCAATAAGTGTCCAGTATTGGACGTCTCTCAATAAGTGTCCAGTATTGGACGTCTCTCAGTAAGTGTCTGTAGTGGACGTCTCTCAGTAAGTGTCTGTAGTGGACGTCTCTCAGTAAGTGACTGTAGTGGACGTCTCTCAGTAAGTGTCTGTAGTGGACGTCTCTCAGTAAGTGTCTGTAGTGGACGTCTCTCAGTAAGTGTCTGTAGTGGACGTCTCTCAGTAAGTGTCTGTAGTGGACGTCTCTCAGTAAGTGTCTGTAGTGGACGTCTCTCAGTAAGTGTCTGTAGTGGACGTCTCTCAATAAGTTTCTCAGTCTGCCATGTTCCCTTCCTCTTGATCTTTTTCTTTCCATGGATCTCTTGTCTTTTATCTCTTTCTCTCTCTACCTGTCTTTACAATCCTCAGAGCCTTTTTCTATCTTTCTAATTTATTTTTTTAAGGAGTTACCTTCCTTGGCATTCTAATAACTCTGTTGAAGTAGTGTCTCCCCTCTCTATGTGTCCTCATTACCATCTGGTCAGAGTTTGGCGTCTCTGATCACGTCACAACATCCCACAGCGACTTGGCGTTCGATAATACCAGTGTAGCAGGCAGCTTTGTTTTCAAATCCGGAGTTTAGTTGAGATGTGCAAATTGGTTGTATTGCCAACATTAGCCTCAAACACGCATACACACACGCATACACACACGCACACGCGCGCACACACACACACACACACACACACACACACACACACACACACACACACACACACACACACACACACACACACACACACACACACACACACACACACACACACAAACACACAAACACGCGCGATGGCCAGTGTGGTAAAACACAGACAGCACAGCAAAATCAGATACCAACTGTTAAAAAAACAAAGACTAAAGCACATTAGTGTCGTCCCAAATTACACACTACTCTACATGTTGGCCACTAGAATAAGGCTTTAGACAACAGTTGTTGACTGCCTAGTGGGCTTTTGGTCCTCAGCCTACGGTTTGATTCCCTCTGCAGGTATGCATCTATGACACGTCACAAGTTGGCACCTTTGATAGGAGCCTTTGAAAAGCGTTGCTATGTACGTTGTTATGTACGTTGTTATGTTTTGGAACAATTTGCAGCAATTACTAGGTGATTTGAAAGAGGCATTTCTCTGCTATTTCACCATGTGATACCAGATCTGAGAGAACCATGCTAATGTATAATGTACAGACTTTTGATCCCATGTGTCTGAGAAAACCATTACATTTTTTTTACGTTTGTCCATATGAGGTTGTGGATGTGAGAGTAACATTTTAATGTGTTGCTGTACGTATCTCAGCCAGTAGAGATGTTTAATTGTTTGTTTATTAGGTTCCCCATCAGTAACTGCTAAATCAACAGGTTCTTTTTTGGGTAAAAAAAACTAAAAAGATATATGAAGATAAATAATAAATAAATGTTTATGATTGGGTGCTTTTTTGTTTTGGTTCAGCTGTAGTTTGGCTAATTACTGCTGCAGGGAGAAGAATTACATTCAACTCATCAGATGTCTCACGTTCACCAGTTGAGTCTGAAGTCTTTCAAGGATGAGTCTCAAGTCAAGTCTGAAGTCACTCCATTCCCCATCACTGCAGAAAGCACCACAGCAAACACCACATCTAACACCACATCTAACACCACAGCAAACACCACAGCAAACACCACAGCAAACACCACAGCAAACACCACAGCTAACACCACAGCTAACACCACAGCAAACACCACAGCTAACACCACAGCTAACACCACAGCAAACACCACAGCAAACACCACAGCAAACACCACAGCAAACACCACAGCAAACACCACAGCAAACACCACAGCTAACACCACATCTAACACCACAGCAAACACCACAGCAAACACCACAGCTAACACCACATCTAACACCACATCTAACACCACAGCAAACACCACAGCTAACACCACAGCTAACACCACAGCTAACACCACATCTAACACCACAGCTAACACCACAGCTAACACCACAGCTAACACCACAGCAAACACCACATCTAACACCACATCTAACACCACATCTAACACCACAGCAAACACCACAGCTAACACCACATCTAACACCACATCTAACACCACAGCAAACACCACAGCTAACACCACAGCTAACACCACAGCAAACACCACAGCTAACACCACAGCTAACACCACAGCTAACACCACAGCTAACACCACATCTAACACCACAGCACCACAAACACCACAGCTAACACCACAGCTAACACCACATCTAACACCACAGCAAACACCACAGCTAACACCACAGCAACACACACAGCTAACACCACAGCTCTAACACCACAGCTAACACCACAAACACCACAGCTAAAACATCTAACACCACAGCAAACACCACAGCTAACACCACAGCAAAACACCACAGCTAACACCACAGCTAACACCACAGCTAACACCACAGCTAACACCACAGCAAACACCACAGCTAACACCACAGCAAACACCACAGCTAACACCACAGCAAACACCACAGCTAACACCACAGCTAACACCACAGCTAACACCACAAGTTGCCATGCATAGGGATACATCGCTTGACGACAATACATGCTAACACTACAAGGATAGAGAAGAACATCAGTTTAAATACTGATTGGACAGACAATCGGACATTTCTCCAGCATGTCTTCCAGTCTGTTGTGAAGGTCTTACTTTAAGGTATGTTTTGTGTCATTTGGTCATTGGCCTGTTATGTGTCTTCTATTGTTTTATCATACTGTACATACATTACAACCCAGGTAAGCCCTCACACCCGTGTGTGTTTGTATATATGTTTGCGTTCTCTGCGTGACGTACTCTATGTGTGAGTCCATTTCTTTATGCGTATGTGATGGGTGGGTGTGTGACGGTGACGTGTGCGTGTGTGTGTGTGTTTGTGTGTGCGTGTGTGTATGTGTGTGTAACACCACCCAAAGCAGCAGCAGGTTCCTACCTCAGTCTCCTGCAGAGGGAAGATAAGAACGCAGATGATAACAACCTGCCTGTCTGCCTGCCTGCCTGCCTGCCTGTCTGTCTGTCTGATGACAGAGAGACAGAGGGAGAGATAGAGGAAGAGAAGGAGGGAGAGAGCAAGCAAGAATAGAAACAGAAAAGATTAAGAGAGAGAGACAAAAAGATACAGTGAATGGAATGCAATAAAGAGACAGAGAGTGTGAGAGAGACAGAGACGGAGGGGGAGGGGGAGAGGGAGAGGGAGCGAGACCAGAATAGAGACAGTAGCTGGGCTCTCTGTATATGAGGATGATAGAGAGACCAGAATAGAGACAGGAGCTGGGCTCTCTGTATATGAGGATGATAGAGAGACCAGAATAGAGACAGGAGCTGGGCTCTCTGTATATGAGGATGATAGAGAGACCAGAATAGAGACAGGAGCTGGGCTCTCTGTATATGAGGATGATAGAGAGACCAGAATAGAGACAGGAGCTGGGCTCTCTGTATATGAGGATGATAGAGAGACCAGAATAGAGACAGGAGCTGGGCTCTCTGTATATGAGGATGATAGAGAGACCAGAATAGAGACAGTGAGGCTGTCTGTTGTAAACATTGCCACGGTGCTATTTGCCCAGCTTCTTCTTTCACTGAAGTAAATGTAATATTCCCCACTGAACAAATGGAAATGTTCAGGCAGTTGTCACCCATGAGATGTTCTGAACAAAGAACAGCTCAGGCATTCTTTGAAATCACCAGAATCCTTGTCCAGCAGGGAAGTACAATACTATTCCATTATGGAATTGAATTTATTTATTTCTGTGTTGGCTCTATTGAATATGCACCTGTCTTACGTCAAAGGATTTCAAAACCTAGTCATCATCGATATTAACTTAAACAATAATGCTTTTTCTTTCAACTTATTGCTGCATTGCTGATCAAAAACAACCCTAAAAACAATGTCTAAAGGTTGGTGAAACTGTTATGTCCGTATTACGTTCAACAACACCACCTGTTATTTATCATTGGCTGATGATTGTAGATACAAAATAATTTTCAAATATGCTAGTTTTTATTACAGAGCTGTAAGGCAACACAGAAAAACGTATTTCCTCTATTTGATCTGTTTGAAGAATGAAATGAGAAACCAAAGACGACTTAGACATCTATCTTTTTATCTTTCAAATTTTGGGTTATATTAGGATAAAACATTTAACATGACCACAATTATCCAGAATTTGCAAGCTACATCCACACAAGTTTAAATAAAGGACTAACAAAGACCATCGGAGGAAGATGTGAATTAAACTGCTGGCATAGAAATGTCTTTCCTCCTCTACCCTCCGCACCTTCTGGGAAGTTAGGACAAAACACCATCTGTTAAGACTGAATCCCAGATGGCACACTATCCCTTACTTAGTCCACTACTTCAGACTGGAGCCTACTGTAAGGTGGCATCTTATTTGAAGCACATAGGGGGCAGTTTGGTTCACCAGAGTCTGATCATCGATGTGCAGAGAGGAGCGGCGATGAGTTCAGGGTGTTCGGACAAAGACCCTGTAACACTACGTGCGGCCTTGATTTTGAATTGGCTGGCTGACTGTTTAATTGGCTGACTGTTTGGCTGGCTGACTGTTTGGCTGGCTGACTAGGGCCCGTTTTCATTGTGACTGATCAGAAGATAAGGAGAGAGGATGGAGGTGTAGGGAGATTGATGTCCAAAATGGCATCCTATTCTCACATATTCCCCCATTTGCAGAGGGCACTTGCAAGTAGTGCACTATACAGAAGATAGTGTGTCATTTGGAAGGGAACCAGGCTGTTTGTGTTCCAACGGTTGCCTGGGGGCTCAGAGAGCATCTGGGAAGAATAACATACATTTATTACATCAACTTTAAGTGCCATTCCACAGGGGACGTGGTGTCCTCATACAGCTAAGCATAGCCCAGCATCATCCAGCCAGACATATGACTAATGTGCTTGTTCTTGGGGCTTCGTTGTGTTGACGGATCGCTGTGCATTGTCTATTCCACAGATGTGGGACTGATGAAAGAGCCCTGATGCTTTTTCTGTTCAGCCGAATCTCTGAAGTGTTGTTTATTTTTCTATGTCCATAGTGAGGGTTACAGCAGTGTTCAATACGTCCATACACAGCGCCCTATGGACTGGTGAAAGTGTAGGATAAAGATGCCTTATGGGACACACCCTGTCAGTCAGAACAGACACTTTTAATCTAATCTTCTGAACTGCCTGCTTTCTTACTGACCCTTCTGGGAAATTGAAATATTAAACTAGCTGTTTCGCCACTGGGAATCAATTAATCTCAGAATTAGCTTGAGGCGCAATAAAACTGTAAACCACTAGGAAGGAAACATGAAGTTTATAGAGGAGAAGAAGGCAAAAAGTTTCCTGAATTTAAAGGAGGAAACATGGAGTTTGGAGGGATAGATAATGAGACCAGTATACGAGGAGGAGAAACACTAGGACAGTCAGGACCATCTGGGTAGAGGATGAGTGCCGGGAAAGGAGGAGGGAGGGAGGGAGGAAGAGGTAGGTAGAGAGGGAGGGAGGGAGGGAGAGAGAGAGGGATGGAGGAAGAGGTAGGTAGAGAGGGAGGGAGAGAGAGAGGGAGGGAGGGAGAGGTAGGTAGAGAGGGAGGGAGGGAGGGAGGAAGAGGTAGGTAGAGAGGGAGGGAGGGGATTTGAGATTGTCTTTTCTTTTCCTCAACCTTTCCCAATGTTGTGACATGTAAAGTACCCCTAACCCACGGTGTTAATAGTAGATATGTTCTTCTACAGTGACTGTCACATTCTGAAGATTCGGCTCATATGTGCCATTTGCACACTGCCTTTAATAGGAATGAAACTACTGTTTTCTAAGAGTAAGAAATTTGGTTAAGACACTGAAACTACATTGTTTGTAAACCCTCAAGCAGGTAGAGACACGTGGCACTTACTTACAAGCTCACACTGTTTGCTTTCCTATAATGAGAATGGATTATAAATATGGATTATAAATATGGATTATAAATATGGATTATAAATATGGATTATAAATATGGATTATAAATATGGATTATAAATATGGACACCAAATATGGATTATAAATATGGACACCAAATATGGATTATAAATATGGATTATAAATATGGATTATAAATATGGATTATAAATATGTACACCAAATATGGATTATAAATATGGATTATAAATATGGATTATAAATATGGACACCAAATATGGGTTATAAATATGGATTATAAATATGGACACCAAATATGGGTTATAAATATGGATTATAAATATGGACACCAAATATGGGTTATAAATATGGATTATAAATATGGATTATAAATATGGATTATAAATATGGATTATAAATATGGACACCAAATATGGGTTATAAATATGGATTATAAATATGGACACCAAATATGGGTTATAAATATGGATTATAAATATGGACACCAAATATGGGTTATAAATATGGATTATAAATATGGACACCAAATATGGGTTATAAATATGGATTATAAATATGGATTATAAATATAAACACCAAGTATGGATATATATAAATATGGACACCAATATGGGTGTAGAGAAATATCTCTCTTTTTAGTAGAAGAGCGGAAAAAAACATATTTGAAATAATATTGCGCATACACAGCGACTTATAAAACATTAAAACAACTGCAAATTCTGATTTGGAAATAATAACCAACGATGTGCTCCCAGATACAGTGACTTAAATACACACACAACCACCAAATCCCATACACCATAAATGTTGAACAAATGTTCCAAAAGTTTAACAGATGTGACAGACAGCTCAGAATTAACAAACATACTTCAATACCCTCCTAGCCCACTAGATGTCCCTGGTGGAATCTTGACAGACGGCTAGTACCAGGTGTTTAGTTCATTGTTTACACCAGATTTGAGTTAGGCTAATGTTGTGCACTTCGCTTGGGATTGTTTTAAGTCACGTCCTTTTGCTTGGTGTATATATGTACCTATCTATGTATCTATGGTGTATATGTGTATATATCGCTGGTTTTATCGTTTAGTCGACACTTCAAATAAGCACACTTTATTTTTGATAGTACAGTGTTGTTTGGTTAGCCGTTGTTTGTTTGTCTTGTTTTATTTACGTAAACAAAAACACAAACTCTATTCCGCTCTGCATTTAGCTTCATATGCACCACATCATCAGATCTGTGACAGTAATAAAGTAATCCTCATCAAAAACAGAGTTTTGTAAGACAAGAGGAATTAGTGACAGGGCACAGATGACGGGGCCCCCACTCGTAAATAAACTGAAGCTAATTGGTGAACGAACATGAGGAAGATCTAAAGATTTCTTTCATCTGACATTAAATGGGTCTTGTTTCGCTAAAACCCATTTGAGGAGAAGGTCAGAGGTGAGACTTGGGCTTTTGAAACTGAAACAAGGTTAGAGGATGTGAGGAACATGAGATTCTCCTCTTCTGATACATAGACACATCACATCACATCTGATCACATCACATCTGATCACATCTCATCTGATCACATCTCATCTGATCACATCTCATCTGATCACATCACATCTGATCACATCACATCTGATCTCATCAAACCACATCTGATCAAACCACATCTGATAGATCTGATAAATGAGATTCTCCTCTTCTGATACTCTAGACACATCCAACCACATCTGATCAAACCACATCTGATCAAACCACATCTGATCAAACCACATCTGATCAAACCACATCTGATCAAACCACATCTGATCAAACCACATCTGATCAAACCACATCTCATCAAACCACATCTCATCAAACCACATCTCATCAAACCACATCTCATCAAACCACATCTCATCAAACCACATCTCATCAAACCACATCTCCAAGACAGCTTTGAGTTCTCTTCCATTTTGGCAGCTGCATTTCCAAACAAACAAGTTTGAAAACAAAATCATATTGAGAATTGCACTCTTTACTTAAATCATAATGAAGTAGAATATCTCCTGCATGTTGGAATATTACAAAATATAGTTCTAACCTGGGTTCTTTATTTTATTTGGAATTTGTTATTTATAATAAGGACCTAGCCAGAGGCAGCTATTACAAGACAAACCACTTACACATGAATACAAGAAAAACCCCGAAATGACCACGTAGTGCTCAGGAAGCTCTTGATGGAATTGGTTCTAGTTTTGATCGTATGAATATTTCTGATATTATACTTGTTTTTTCTTAGATAAATAATTAGTAGATGTTGTGTGTCATGTCACAATAATTTCATTGTTTAGAATGGCTCTATATTATTAGATGCATTTGACAAATAAAGGACTTTGACTTTGAAACCTTCATTTAATTAGATGGTCAATGACTCCTAGACCAATTATGGCAGAGCAGGCACAAATACTGTTCTATATAGTATCACCTGATTTAATGATCTATGCCACTTTTCCATCAGCAGGCTCAACTTGATGAAATGACCTACTGATTCCATTGAAATTAATGTATTTCAAATAATTATTTGATTAATTTGTTACTGAACTTTTTGTCTTGTATTTGTCAAGTCGTCTTTCTGGTCATCATTCGAAATGAGAGTGAGGAGAGTGAGGAGAGTGAGGAGGGTGAGGAGGGTGAGGAGGGTGAGGAGGGTGAGGAGAGTGAGGAGGGTGAGGAGGGTGAGGAGGATGAGGAGGGTGAGGAGGGTGAGGAGGGTGAGGAGAGTGAGGAGAGTGATGGGGTCGAGGTGAGTGAGGAGAGTGAGGGGGTGATGGTGGTGATGGGGTGCACATTCTGATAAAAAGGAATTCAGGCAGATCAAAGAGATTTGATTAGACGTGCGAACAAAGTTTAAACAAATTTGTAGATGAAAAAGGTCTCGTAATTTCCTGTACTTAAGTTTGAATAAAAGCGTAATGGACAAACATAGCTTGATCACTGCACAAACTAAGAGGTTTTATTCAAGCTGCTTAAGAGATGAATGTAGACAACACTCAGAACTTGACAGTCAAGAGGGTTTTATTTAACCCCTTTAACACTTCTGTCCTTCGTTCTTCCGTCTTCCATCTTCATTCAATTAGGATTTTTATGGAAATAAAGTACTACAAATACCATTTTGCTGCTAACTTTGATAATGTATATTCATATATTCTTAAAGGGAATCGTTGTCCTTAGAAGCTGTTTGACCTCAGGGGCATTTTATCACATAGTATATTCTAATGGCTGAACTCATGAAAAGCTTCTATTCTGTTTGTATTTTCCCATTTGGTCAATAAAATCTTTGAAGAAATAGTCAATAATCAAGAGCTTAACTCGATTATTGTAGAGTCACGTGTATGAGTGTGTGTCGGGAATCTGGTGCCCTAATGTTGACTAAAACTACAAACTGTGTATGAATCATGCTGTGTATGAATCAAGCTGTGTGTGAATCAAGCTGTGTGTAAATCATACCGTGTGTAAATCATACCGTGTGTGACCAGTACCGTTTGTAGTGCTTGTGAATCGTACCGTGTGTTAATATTGACATTTGTACTCGGAGTGATTTATTCCATGTGTAGTATGTGTGAATCGTATGTGTGAACTGTACCGTGTGTAGTATGTGTTAATCGTATGTGAGTACTGTACCGTGTGTAGTGTGTGTGAATCGTATGTGTGAACTGTACCGTGTGTAGTGTGTGTGAATCGTATGTGTGAACTGTACCGTGTGTAGTGTGTGTGAATCGTATGTGTGAACTGTACCGTGTGTAGTGTGTGTGAATCGTATGTGTGAACTGTAGCGTGTGTAGTATGTGTGAATCGTATGTGTGAACTGTACCGTGTGTAGTGTGTGTGAATCAAACCTTGGATGAATCGTGTGTAGTAAGTCGCATAGCAACGAGCTGATCTCACACATCGACTGTTTGCTTCTCTTGACAATAAAGGTTACGGATATGATCAAGTTTAGCCAACGTCAACATTTGCAGTTGATCTAACCAGCAGGTACCAGTATTAGCTATTTGGGAAAGGTGTCCCCAAGTTCTAATGTATAACCAAGCTTGTACCTAAAACGAAATATTTGGGAATGGCAGCCACAGAACAATTGAAGTGAGGTATAAAAACAAGCTCACGTTTTATATTTGTCTCCAAACCTCCTCCTGTGGTGAGGTAGCTGTTACATCTTTGTTGGAGACAGACTGCCATTTCTCCTGCTGGCATTCTACAACATCACTGGGCATGTTCACATCTCCACATGGCAGCCTTTCTCACTTCATTTATAATCCACCACAGGTGAAATACATCCATACTACGAATGTGACCAGCGCAGGTGGAACTGCAAATAGCTAACATGGAGGTGAAACTGTAATTAGCTAACATGGAGGTGGAACTGTAATAAGCTAACACGGAGGTGGAGCTGTAATTAACTATCATACAGGTGGACCTTAGTAAATCTAATGGAGGTGTAGTTGTAATGAGCTAACATGGATGAGGGTGTTTTGTTCTAAAAGGACAAACCACTTTCTTTTTAACTAGTACAAGTTCAATGTAGTAGTTATTTGCTAGACAATGACACGTTTTTTGCAATCTAAAGATATTGCTGGCTTGGTTTGTAATGAACATCACTATGGTAACTAATATTATTTTCTAATCTGTTGTACATTTTGTCATATTTCATACATGTACTGAAATCCAAATTCAATTTCTGCTAGAACTTACATTCATGGCTCAGGAAGGAATAACGTTCAATAGTGGATGATGTACTGGGGACAAACATCTAACATGCTTTAGCATGATCTCTCTGCCTCAGTCCCTGTCTCTGTGCCTGTCTCTGTGCCTGTCTCTGTGCCTGTCTCGGTCCCTGTCTCGGTCCCTGTCCCTGTCTCGGTCTCTGTCCCTGTCTCGGTCCCTGTCTCTGTCTCTGTCTAGTGACCTTATCATTAGAGTGAGAGATGTTTTTTCTCAGGCGTTGGATGTGTTGATATAGCGGAGTTTCCTGTTTCCTGTCATTTAGATTTGCTCTATCCTTTAGATTTGCTCTATCCTTTAGATTTGCTCTATCCTTTAGATTTGCTCTATCCTTTAGATTTGCTCTATCCTTTAGATTTGCTCTATCCTTTAGATTTGCTCTATCCTATAGATTTGCTCTATCCTTTAGATTTGCTCTATCCTTTAGATTTGCTCTATCCTTTAGATTTGCTGTGTCCTGTCCTTTACAATTACTGTGTTCTTTACAATTACTGTGTTTTTTTCATCTACATTTACTGTTTCCTTTACAATTACTGTGTTCTTTACATTTACTGTGTTCTTTACAATTACTGTGTTCTTTACAATTACTGTGTTCTTTACATTTACTGTGTTCTTTACATTTACTGTGTTCTTTACAATTACTGTGTTCTTTACAATTCGTGTGTTCTTTACATTTACTGTGTTTACATTTACTGTGTTCTTTTCATCTATACATTTACTATGTCCTTTACAATTACTGTGTTCTTTACATTTACTGTGTTCTTTTCATCTATACATTTACTATGTCCTTTACAATTACTGTGTTCTTTACATTTACTGTGTTCTTTATAATTACTGTGTTCTTTACATTTACTGTGTTCTTTTCATCTATACATTTACTATGTCCTTTACAATTACTGTGTTCTTTACATTTACTGTGTTCTTTACAATTACTGTGTTCTTTACATTTACTGTGTTCTTTACAATTACTGTGTTCTTTACAATTACTGTGTTCTTTACATTTACTGTGTTCTTTACATTTACTGTGTTCTTTACATTTACTGTGTTCTTTTCATCTACATTTACAGTTTCCTTTCCGGTCACTTATTCCTTTCCATTTACTGCTTTATTTGTATTGACTGTGTTCTTTCCTATGATTTGCCCATGGCAATGATTCTGTTTTATCAGAAGGCCAGTTTTTGTTCCAGAAGACAGCTATGACATGTGGGGATTTGGGTGTGTGTGGTGCCATGCCATTACACTGTTTCTGGAGATTAGACTGTGCTATCAAGCTGCCAATAGCCCACTCATGCCAACATTGTTGTGTTGGATTGAGCTCTGTAGATGTAATATTCAGATGTACAACATTAAATATAATCTCAATAATAGAGTTGTCCAATGCCACTAATGTCACATGGTCATGAGTTTGCATGGCTAAGTGTCCTTCCTCACTATTGGTGATTAGTTAGTCAAATATAAATAAGTAAAAATGTGTTATCGTCCTGAGAGTTACAAACTAGACAGTAGTCTCTGCAGAACTGAACAGACCTAGTGTTAATAAGTTAGGTAGTGTTGGTCAGTTATTTAGTGTTGGTTGCTGAGGACTGTATGAGAAAGGGGAGAGGAGAGAGGTGATGTGGAGAACAGCTGAGGATTGTATGAGAAAGGGGAGATGAGAGAGGTGATGTGGAGAACAGCTGAGGACTGTATGAGAAAGGGGAGAGGAGAGAGGTGATGTGGAGAAAGGGGAGAAAGGGGGAGAGAGGTGATGTGGAGAACAGCTGAGGATTGTATGAGAAAGGGGAGAGGAGAGAGGTGATGTGGAGAACAGCTGAGGACTGTAGGGAGAGGAGAAATGGGAGAGGAGAGAGGTGATGTGGAGAACAGCTGAGGACTGTATGAGAAAGGGAGAGGAGAGGATGTGGAGAACAGCTGAGGTGAGAAAGGGAGAGAGGTGATGTGGAGAACAGCTGAGGACTGTATGAGAAAGGGGAGAGGAGAGAGGTGATGTGGAGAACAGCTGAGGACTGTATGAGAAAGGGGAGAGGAGAGAGGTGATGTGGAGAACAGCTGAGGACTGTATGAGAAAGGGGAGAGGAGAGAGGTGATGTGGAGAACAGCTGAGGACTGTATGAGAAAGGGGAGAGGAGAGAGGTGATGTGGAGAACAGCTGAGGACTGTATGAGAAAGGGGAGAGGAGAGAGGTGATGTGGAGAACAGCTGAGGACTGTATGAGAAAGGGGAGAGGAGAGAGGTGATGTGGAGAACAGCTGAGGACTGTATGAGAAAGGGGAGAGGAGAGAGGTGATGTGGAGAACAGCTGAGGACTGTATGAGAAAGGGGAGAGGAGAGAGGTGATGTGGAGAACAGCTGAGGACTGTATGAGAAAGGGGAGAGGAGAGAGGTGATGTGGAGAACAGCTGAGGACTGTATGAGAAAGGGGAGAGGAGAGAGGTGATGTGAGAAAAGGGGAGAAAAGGGGAGGAGAGAGGTGATGTGGAGAACAGCTGAGGACTGTATGAGAAAGGGGAGATGAGAGAGGTGATGTGGAGAACAGCTGAGGACTGTATGAGAAAGGGGAGAGGAGAGAGGTGATGTGGAGAACAGCTGAGGACTGTATGAGAAAGGTAAAGAACAAGAAAGATAAAGTTGGGCGAAGTAGCAAAGCAGATATTGTGAACAGATCTTCTTGAATACTTATTTCTCTTAAACTTTCTCCGACATACTCTGATTCAATAAAATTGATTGATCCTCAAGTTCTGGTTTTCCTTTGAACTTTTTGAAATCTGTTTTTTGTGTCAAATTCTGAAAGATGTGATAGGACGGGTTACCAAACCTGGTTAACTCGTGCTTCACCACAGAAATAACAAGAGTCATCTGCTCATGTTGCACTTTTCTTTTTCTCAGTTTCCTTCCTGACCTGCTCTCAATAAAGTTGTAGTCAGCATTTTGGAAGTGTCCTTAACGATGTGTAATGAGCTGGCTGTGTTCAGCTGGCTGTGTTCAGCTGGCTGTGTTCAGCTGGCTGTGTTCAGCTTAATAATAATAATAATAATAATAATAATAATAATAATAATAATAATAATAATAATAATAATAATAATAATAACAATAATAATAATAATAATAATAATAACAATAACAATAACAAAAACAGGTTGATACACAGTAGCAAGAAAAAAACTCACCAATATGGCCGAAACTTAAGGAACCTAGAGAGGCTGACGCATAAAACACACACCAATATGGCCGAAACTTAAGGAACCTAGAGAGGCTGACGCATAAAACACACACCAATATGGCCGAAACTTAAGGAACCTAGAGAGGCTGACGCATAAAACACACACCAATATGGCCGAAACTTAAGAAACCTAGAGAGGCTGACGCATAAAACACACACCAATATGGCCGAAACTTAAGAAACCTAGAGAGGCTGACGCATAAAAAACACACACCAATATGGGAACCTGGCATACACACCAATATGGCCGAAACTTAAGGAACCTAGAGAGGCTGACGCATAAAACACACACCAATATGGCCGAAACTTAAGAAACCTAGAGAGGCTGACGCATAAAACACACACCAATATGGCCGAAACTTAAGGAACCTAGAGAGGCTGACGCATAAAACACACACCAATATGGCCGAAACTTAAGGAACCTAGAGAGGCTGACGCATAAAACACACACCAATATGGCCGAAACTTAAGGAACCTAGAGAGGCTGACGCATAAAACACACACCAATATGGCCGAAACTTAAGGAACCTAGAGAGGCTGACGCATAAAACACACACCAATATGGGAACCTAGAAACTTAAGGAACCTAGAGAGGCTGACGCATAAAACACACACCAATATGGCCGAAACTTAAGGAACCTAGAGAGGCTGACGCATAAAACACACACCAATATGGCCGAAACTTAAGGAACCTAGAGAGGCTGACGCATAAAACACACACCAATATGGCCGAAACTTAAGGAACCTAGAGAGGCTGACGCATAAAACACACACCAATATGGCCGAAACTTAAAAACTAGAGAGGCTGACATAAAACACACACCAATATGGCCGAAACTTAAGGAACCTAGAGAGGCTGACGCATAAAACACACACCAATATGGCCGAAACTTAAGGAACCTAGAGAGGCTGACGCATAAAACACACACCAATATGGCCGAAACTTAAGGAACCTAGAGAGGCTGACGCATAAAACACACACCAATATGGCCGAAACTTAAGGAACCTAGAGAGGCTGACGCATAAAACACACACCAATATGGCCGAAACTTAAGAAACCTAGAGAGGCTGACGCATAAAACACACACCAATATGGCCGAAACTTAAGAAACCTAGAGAGGCTGACGCATAAAACACACACCAATATGGCCGAAACTTAAGGAACCTAGAGAGGCTGACATATAAAACACACACCAATATAAACACACACACCAATATGGCCGAAACTTAAGGAACCTAGAGAGGCTGACGATAAAACACACACCAATATGGCCGAAACTTAAGGAACCTAGAGAGGCTGACGCATAAAACACACACCAATATGGCCGAAACTTAAGGAACCTAGAGAGGCTGACGCATAAAACACACACCAATATGGCCGAAACTTAAGGAAAACTGACGCATAAAACACACACCAATATGGCCGAAACTTAAGGAACCTAGAGAGGCTGACGCATAAAACACACACCAATATGGCCGAAACTTAAGGAACCTAGAGAGGCTGACGCATAAAACACACACCAATATGGCCGAAACTTAAGAAACCTAGAGAGGCTGACGCATAAAACACACACCAATATGGCCGAAACTTAAGGAACCTAGAGAGGCTGACGCATAAAACACACACCAATATGGCCGAAACTTAAGGAACCTAGAGAGGCTGACGCATAAAACACACACCAATATGGCCGAAACTTAAGGAACCTAGAGAGGCTGACGCATAAAACACACACCAATATGGCCGAAACTTAAGGAACCTAGAGAGGCTGACGCATAAAACACACACCAATATGGCCGAAACTTAAGAAACCTAGAGAGGCTGACGCATAAAACACACACCAATATGGCCGAAACTTAAGGAACCTAAAACACACACCAATAGAAAGAGGCTGACGCATAAAACACACACCAATATGGCCGAAACTTAAGGAACCTAGAGAGGCTGACGCATAAAACACACACCAATATGGCCGAAACTTAAGAAACCAATAGAAACTTAAGAAACCTAGAGAGGCTGACGAATAAAACACACACCAATATGGCCGAAACTTAAGAAACCTAGAGAGGCTGACGCATAAAACACACACCAATATGGCCGAAACTTAAGAAACCTAGAGAGGCTGACACCAATATGGCCGAAAAACACACACCAATATGGCGAAACTTAAGGAACCTAGAGAGGCTGACGCATAAAACACACACCAATATGGCCGAAACTTAAGGAACCTAGAGAGGCTGACGCATAAAACACACACCAATATGGCCGAAACTTAAGGAACCTAGAGAGGCTGACGCATAAAACACACACCAATATGGCCGAAACTTAAGGAACCTAGAGAGGCTGACGCATAAAACACACACCAATATGGCCGAAACTTAAGGAACCTAGAGAGGCTGACGCATAAAACACACACCAATATGGCCGAAACTTAAGAAACCTAGAGAGGCTGACGCATAAAACACACACCAATATGGCCGAAACTTAAGGAACCTAGAGAGGCTGACGCATAAAACACACACCAATATGGCCGAAACTTAAGGAACCTAGAGAGGCTGACGCATAAAACACACACCAATATGGCCGAAACTTAAGAAACCTAGAGGAGGCTGACGCATAAAAACACACACCAATATGGCCGAAACTTAAGGAACCTAGAGAGGCTGACGCATAAAACACACACCAATATGGCCGAAACTTAAGAAACCTAGAGAGGCTGACGCATAAAACACACACCAATATGGCGAAACGAACCTAAACTTAAAACACACACCAAAGAAACTTAAAACCTAGAGAGGCTGACGCATAAAACACACACCAATATGGCCGAAACTTAAGAAACCTAGAGAGGCTGACGCATAAAACAGACACCAATATGGCCGAAACTTAAGAAACCTAGAGAGGCTGACGCATAAAACACACACCAATATGGCCGAAACTTAAGAAACCTAGAGAGGCTGACGCATAAAACACACACCAATATGGCCGAAACTTAAGAAACCTAGAGAGGCTGACGCATAAAACACACACCAATATGGCCGAAACTTAAGAAACCTAGAGAGGCTGACGCATAAAACACACACCAATATGGCCGAAACTTAAGAAACCTAGAGAGGCTGACGCATAAAACACACACCAATATGGCCGAAACTTAAGAAACCTAGAGAGGCTGACGCATAAAGCTGATTGGTCATTATGGCCAAGATGGAGTAACACACTTCTGAAGTAACACAATTCAAACAACATGAATCATAAATGTCAACTAAGCCACATTAAATAAATACATGTTATTTACACAGTTGGATAATATGAATCACATGTGTGGTGTAAGATCAAACTGTTTATTGAATCTGAAAGGAGAAAAATGTCTTTAGGCGGTCTCTGTTTTAAACAAAAGGTTGTCAAGGTTACTTCTCATCGGGCAGGTATTTCATTCAGATGTAATGGAGGAACACATTAGAATGGTTCTTTTACAGAATCTGCGCAGCAACCAGGAACACCTACATTTTGCACCAAAGTATCCGTAGAGAACACCAATGATTCAGCCTCCATTAACTATTTCACAAAGAGTTCTGGATGTGTGATTTTCTTCTCAAATGATTTGTAGTGGAGATTCTTTAAGGTGAGTATGATAAAACATAAACAGGAACTAATGCCATCAGTATAGGTGTACCTAAATCAGATGTAGCAAAGTCAGTTAGTTGTTCTATCAGCACTGTCTGATTTGTCACTGTGTTGGGACCATACTGTGTGCTATTTTACCATTTCACCCTTTAAATGATCTCCAGGAATGTCAGCCAGCTGCAACCACCAACAATTGCCTCCTTTACTAGCCAGCCCTGCCTTTCCCCACTCTTTAATAAATTGTATTTTTACAGGTTTTTCATGACAGCTCTGGAGCACTGGGCAGCAAATGTCGACAGGATGGATTGTGGGACAATAGCCGCTCCTGAACTCTCTGGATCAGGTTGAAGAGCTCCAGGTAATGGGTGCCACCAGCTGAAGCTATCATGAGTAGAGACAGAACTGGGTGTATATAAGCAATCATGTGTAGAGAGACAGAACTGGGTGTATATAAACTATCATGTGTAGAGAGACAGAACTGGGTGTATATAAACTATCATGAGTAGAGAGACAGAACTGGATGTATATAAACTATCATGTGTAGAGAGACAGAACTGGATGTATATAAACTATCATGTGTAGAGAGACAGAACTGGATGTATATAAACTATCATGAGTAGAGAGACAGAACTGGGTGTATATAAACTATCATGAGTAGAGAGACAGAACTGGATGTATATAAACTATCATGAGTAGAGAGACAGAACTGGATGTATATAAACTATCATGAGTAGAGAGACAGAACTGGATGTATATAAACTATCATGTGTAGAGAGACAGAACTGGATGTATATAAACTATCATGAGTAGAGAGACAGAACTGGATGTATATAAACTATCATGAGTAGAGAGACAGAACTGGATGTATATAAACTATCATGAGTAGAGAGACAGAACTGGGTGTATATAAACTATCATGAGTAGAGAGACAGAACTGGATGTATATAAACTATCATGAGTAGAGAGACAGAACTGGGTGTATATAAACTATCATGAGTAGAGAGACAGAACTGGATGTATATAAACTATCATGAGTAGAGAGACAGAACTGGATGTATATAAACTATCATGAGTAGAGAGACAGAACTGGATGTATATAAACTATCATGTGTAGAGAGACAGAACTGGATGTATATAAACTATCATGAGTAGAGAGACAGAACTGGATGTATATAAACTATCATGAGTAGAGAGACAGAACTGGATGTGTATAAACTATCATGAGTAGAGAGACAGAACTGGATGTATATAAACTATCATGAGTAGAGAGGCAGAACTGGATGTATATAAACTATCATGTGTAGAGAGACAGAACTGGATGTATATAAACTATCATGAGTAGAGAGACAGAACTGGATGTATATAAACTATCATGAGTAGAGAGACAGAACTGGGTGTATATAAACTATCATGAGTAGAGAGACAGAACTGGATGTATATAAACTATCATGTGTAGAGAGACAGAACTGGATGTATATAAACTATCATGTGTAGAGAGACAGAACTGGGTGTATGTTACGTTCCCTAGGGAGTTTGTGTGTTCTGTGTGTGTTTGGTTGTATTCTGTTGCAGACATGGCTCATATCCTCCCCAAGCAGCGGATTGGGTAATCACCTTCCTGATTGAGGACCGGACTCCGCCCTTCTTCGTCAGTGGATGCAGCTGTGTCTGTGGCTATTTAAGCCTTGTGTTCAGGGGAGAAGCGCTCTCTCTGGATCTCTTGTGTTGGAGCTCTGTCAGTCCTTTTCGGTATAGTGAGTACTGTGAACATAGAGAGAGTACTTATTGTTAGAGGTGTGTTTTGGTGTTATAGTGCTGTTCATGGTACATGTGTTTTGGTGTATTAATCTTGTGTTTGTCATCTGTCGTGTATTTGTTTGTTTGATTGTCTGTAATCAGGCATCTTTATTATTTGGGTTAATTACCTTTTTCTTCTGTTTCAGGGGAAAAGGGAATGTGTTAGGCAAGAGGCCCATGGGTTTACATCTCCCGTAGCAGACCTCTGTCTAAACACACTAGGCAAGACCTGGGCGGACCACCCCCTGTATTTTTGTTAGAGAGCCTCATCCGTGCTCTGGTTAGGTTAAAGGGGGGGGGGATTTAGTGAAGTTTAGGGAAGTGTTGCCCGTTTATGTTACGTTCTTTAGGTGGACTGTCGGACTGCTTGTTGTCTTACAATACATCTACACGCTCCTATCCTGACATTCATGTTTAAAGCCATTAATAAATAGCACCCTATTGTCTAAATACAGCACTACAGCTGGGAGGCTCCCTACCGGGGCCCAGTCAAATGTAAGGTCCTACATAAGGATTAGTGTGCTAGATTAGTGTGCTAGATGGGACACTGTGTATCAGCCCCTGAGGCAGGGCATGATGGTGTTTGTTCAATACTAACATCTAATCTAACATCATTAGATGGATTTAATGTGTGTGTAAATCTCATAGATGATAATTAGTTGCGTATCTACTGCTGTTTGGGTTATATTGGGTTGTAACACAGAGACGCACACACTTCGTGTCTCTTCCCTTCTCTCCATCTCTCCTGGATTCTTCCTGTCTCTCTCCATCTCTCCTGTATTCTTCCTGTCTCTCTCCATCTCTCCTGGATTCTTCCTGTCTCTCTCCATTTCTCCTGGATTCATCCTGTCTCTCTCCATCTCTCCTGGATTCATCCTGTCTCTCTCCATCTCTCCTGGATTCTCCCTGTCTCTCTCCATCTCTCCTGGATTCTTCATGTCTCTCTTCATCTCTCCTGGATTCTCCCTGTCTCTCTCCATCTCTCCTGTATTCTTCATGTCTCTCTCCATCTCTCATGTCTCTTCCCTTCTCTCCATCTCTCCTGGATTCTTCATGTCTCTCTTCATCTCTCCTGGATTCTTCCTGTCTCTCTCCATCTCTCCTGGATTCTTCATGTCTCTCTCCATCTCTCCTGTCTCTTCCCTTCTCTCCATCTCTCCTGGATTCTTCCTGTCTCTCTCCATCTCCCCTGGATTCTCCCTGTCTCTCTCCATCTCTCTGGAATTCTCCCTGTCTCTCTCCATCTCTCCTGGATTCTCCCTGTCTCTCTCCATCTCTCCCGGATTCTCCCTGTCTCTCTCCATCTCTCCTGGATTCTCCCTGTCTCTCTCCATCTCTCCTGGATTCTCCCTGTCTCTCTCCATCTCTCCTGGATTCTCCCTGTCTCTCTCCATCTCTCCTGGATTCTCCCTGTCTCTTCTCCTGGATTCTCCCTGTCTTTCTCCATCTCTCCTGGATTCTCCCTGTCTCTCTCCATCTCTCCTGGATTATCCCTGTCTCTCTCCATCTCTCCTGGATTCTCCATGTCTCTCTCCATCTCTCCTGGATTATCCCTGTCTCTCCATCTCTCCTGGATTCTCCATGTCTCTCTCCATCTCTCCTGGATTCTCCCTGTCTCTCTCCATCTCTCCTGGATTCTCCCTGTCTCTCTCCATCTCTCCTGGATTCTCCCTGTCTCTCTCCATCTCTCCTGGATTCTCCATGTCTCTCTCCATCTCTCTGGGATTCTCCCTGTCTCTCTCCATCTCTCCTGGATTCTCCCTGTCTCTCTACATCTCTCCTGGATTCTTCCTGTCTCTTCTCCTGGATTCTTCCTGTCTCTTCTTCTGGATTCTCCCTGTCTCTCTCCATCTCTCCTGGATTCTCCCTGTCTCTCTCCATCTCTCTGGGATTCTCCCTGTCTCTTCCCTTCTCACACTCTCTCTCACCCTCTCTCTTCCCTATTTCCTTCCCACAGAACCCCATCAGACTAAATGATAGTCTGGATGAAAGTCAAATTGATGAACAGCTTCTGGTAATCTGGGAAGGAAATTGCAGAATCATGACTAGCTGTTAAGATATCCTGAACCTGGTTTATCTGAGAAAATTAGATCGCTCAGGCCTGTGTGTGTCTGTGTGTGAGTGTGTGTGTTTGTGCTTGTCTGTGTGTGTGTTTGTGCTTGTCTGTGTTTGCGTGCGTGTCTGTGTGTGTTCCTTGTACTGTATACGTGTGTGTGCTGTGTTCCAAGTATATATATATGTGTGTGTGTGAGTGTATGCATAATTGTAATGTATGTGCGGTGTCTCAGCAGAGAGAGTAATTTACTAGATACTGTAAATGGGCACTGTGATGTGTAATGGTTTCAGGTAGAATAGTGCAGCCAGCCTTTGAGCTGGGGAAGGAGACTATTTAAATATGAAAGTCTCTAACATATTTGTATTACAGAGACTGGCATCACATTAGACTAGATAATAAGGAGACTGGCACCACATTTGACTAGATAATAAAGAGACTGGCATCACATTAGACTAGATAATAAAGAGACTGGCATCACATTAGACTAGATAATAAGGAGACTGGCATCACATTAGACTAGATGATAAAGAGACTGGCATCACATTAGACTAGATAATAAAGAGACTGGCATCACATTAGACTAGATAATAAAGAGACTGGCATCACATTAGACTAGATGATAAAGAGACTGGCATCACATTAGACTAGATTATAAAGAGACTGGCATCACATTAGACTAGATGATAAGGAGACTGGCATCACATTAGACTAGATGATACGGAGACTGGCATCACATTAGACTAGATGATACGGAGACTGGCATCACATTAGACTAGATGATACGGAGACTGGCATCACATTAGACTAGATTATAAAGAGACTGGCATCACATTAGACTAGATGATAAGGAGACTGGCATCACATTAGACTAGATGATAAAGAGACTGGCATCACATTAGACTAGATGATAAAGAGACTGGCATCACATTAGACTAGATGATAAGGAGACTGGCATCACATTAGACTAGATAATAAAGAGACTGGCATCACATTAGACTAGATGATAAAGAGACTGGCATCACATTAGACTAGATGATAAAGAGACTGGCATCACATTAGACTAGATGATAAGGAGACTGGCATCACATTAGACTAGATGATAAAGAGACTGGCATCACATTAGACTAGATGATACGGAGACTGGCATCACATTAGACTAGATGATACGGAGACTGGCACCACATTTGACTAGATAATAAAGAGACTGGCATCACATTAGACTAGATTATAAAGAGACTGGCATCACATTAGACTAGATGATACGGAGACTGGCACCACATTTGACTAGATAATAAAGAGACTGGCATCACATTAGACTAGATTATAAAGAGACTGGCATCACATTAGACTAGATGATAAGGAGACTGGCATCACATTAGACTAGATGATACGGAGACTGGCATCACATTAGACTAGATGATACGGAGACTGGCATCACATTAGACTAGATGATACGGAGACTGGCATCACATTAGACTAGATGATACGGAGACTGGCATCACATTAGACTAGATTATAAAGAGACTGGCATCACATTAGACTAGATGATAAGGAGACTGGCATCACATTAGACTAGATGATACGGAGACTGGCATCACATTAGACTAGATGATACGGAGACTGGCATCACATTAGACTAGATGATACGGAGACTGGCACCACATTTGACTAGATAATAAAGAGACTGGCATCACATTAGACTAGATTATAAAGAGACTGGCATCACATTAGACTAGATGATACGGAGACTGGCACCACATTTGACTAGATAATAAAGAGACTGGCATCACATTAGACTAGATTATAAAGAGACTGGCATCACATTAGACTAGATGATAAGGAGACTGGCATCACATTAGACTAGATGATACGGAGACTGGCATCACATTAGACTAGATGATACGGAGACTGGCATCACATTAGACTAGATGATACGGAGACTGGCATCACATTAGACTAGATAATAAAGAGACTGGCATCACATTAGACTAGATGATACGGAGACTGGCATCACATTAGACTAGATAATAAGGAGACTGGCATCACATTAGACTAGATGATACGGAGACTGGCATCACATTAGACTAGATGATAAGGAGACTGGCATCACATTAGACTAGATGATACGGAGACTGGCATCACATTAGACTAGATGATACGGAGACTGGCATCACATTAGACTAGATGATACGGAGACTGGCATCACATTAGACTAGATAATAAAGAGACTGGCATCACATTAGACTAGATGATACGGAGACTGGCATCACATTAGACTAGATAATAAAGAGACTGGCATCACATTAGACTAGATGATACGGAGACTGGCATCACATTAGACTAGATTATAAAGAGACTGGCATCACATTAGACTAGATGATAAGGAGACTGGCATCACATTAGACTAGATGATAAGGAGACTGGCATCACATTAGACTAGATGATACGGAGACTGGCATTACATTAGACTAGATGATACGGAGACTGGCATCACATTAGACTAGATGATACGGAGACTGGCATCACATTAGACTAGATGATAATGAGACTGGCATTACATTAGACTAGATGATACGGAGACTGGCATCACATTAGACTAGATGATACGGAGACTGGCATCACATTAGACTAGATGATACGGAGACTGGCATCACATTAGACTAGATAATACGGAGACTGGCATCACATTAGACTAGATGATACGGAGACTGGCATCACATTAGACTAGATGATACGGAGACTGGCATCACATTAGACTAGATGATACGGAGACTGGCATCACATTAGACTAGATGATAAGGAGACTGGCATCACATTAGACTAGATGATAAGGAGACTGGCATCACATTAGACTAGATGATAATGAGACTGGCATCACATTAGACTAGATGATACGGAGACTGGCATCACATTAGACTAGATAATACGGAGACTGGCATCACATTAGACTAGATGATACGGAGACTGGCATCACATTAGACTAGATGATACGGAAACTGACCCAATAACCCAATAACCTATGATCCCATGAACCTTTGAACCCATGAACCCATTAACCCATTAACCCATTAACCCATTAACCCATTAACCCACATGTCATATGCACGTCATCATTTTGAAGTTACCGGCTTGGACAGAAACATTACCACATTCCAAATAACTCTAGGTCCTTTTTGGGACCTCTCTATTTTTATCTGTTTCATTCTCCACACACCCTCTCTATCTGTCTCTCCACACACCCTCTCTATCTGTCTCTCCCCACACCCTCTCTATCTGTCTCTCCACACACCCTCTCTATCTGTCTCTCCACACACCCTCTCTCTCTATCTGTCTCTCCCCACACCCTCTCTATCTGTCTCTCCACACACCCTCTCTATCTGTCTCTCCCCACACACACCCTCTCTATCTGTCTCTCCACACACCCTCTCTATCTGTCTCTCCACACACCCTCTCTATCTGTCTCTCCCCACACCCCCTCTCTATCTGTCTCTCCACACACCCTCTCTATCTGTCTCTCCCACACATCTGTCCTCTCTATCTGTCTCTCCCCACACCCTCTCTATCTGTCTCTCCCACACCCTCTCTATCTGTCTCTCCACACACCTCTCTCTATCTGTCTCTCCACACCCTCTCTATCTGTCTCTATCTGTCTCTCCTCCACACCTCTCTCTATCTGTCTCTCCCACACTCTCTATCTGTCTCTCCCCACACCCTCTCTATCTGTCTCTCCCACACCCTCTCTATCTGTCTCTCCACACACCCTCTCTATCTGTCTCTCCACACACCCTCTCTATCTGTCTCTCCACACACCCTCTCTATCTGTCTCTCCACACCCCTCTCTATCTGTCTCTCCACACACCCTCTCTATCTGTCTCTCCACACTCTCTATCTGTCTCTCTCTATCTGTCTCTCCACACACCCTCTCTATCTGTCTCTCTATCTGTCTCTCCACACACCCTCTCTATCTGTCTCTCCACACACCCTCTCTCTATCTGTCTCTCCCCACACCCTCTCTATCTGTCTCTCCACACACCCTCTCTATCTGTCTCTCCACACACCCTCTCTATCTGTCTCTCCCCACACCCTCTCTATCTGTCTCTCCACACACCCTCTCTATCTGTCTCTCCACACACCCTCTCTATCTGTCTCTCCCCACACACCTCTCTCTATCTGTCTCTCCACACACCTATCTCTCTATCTGTCTCTCCACACACCCTCTCACACCCTCTCTATCTGTCTCTCCACACCCTCTCTATCTGTCTCTCCACACACCCTCTCTATCTGTCTCTCCACACACTATCTGTCTCTCCCCACACCCTCTCTATCTGTCTCTCCCCACACCCTCTCTATCTGTCTCTCCACACACCCTCTCTATCTGTCTCTCCACACACCCTCTCTCTCTATCTGTCTCTCCACACACCCTCTCTATCTGTCTCTCCACACACCCTCTCTATCTGTCTCTCCACACACCCTCTCTATCTGTCTCTCCACACACCCTCTCTCTCTATCTGTCTCTCCCCACACCCTCTCTATCTGTCTCTCCACACACCCTCCTCTCTATCTGTCTCTCCACACACCCTCTCTATCTGTCTCTCCCCACACCCTCTCTATCTGTCTCTCCACACACCCTCTCTATCTGTCTCTCCACACACCCTCTCTATCTGTCTCTCCACACCCTCTCTATCTGTCTCTCCCCACCCTCTCTCTGTCTCTCCACACACCCTCTCTCTCTATCTGTCTCTCCACACACCTCTCTCTATCTGTCTCTCCCCACACCCTCTCTATCTGTCTCTCCCCACACCCTCTCTATCTGTCTCTCCACACACCCTCTCTTTCTCTACCTCTCTCTTTTTTCTACCTCACTTTCCCCACACTCTCTCTCTCTATTTGTCTCTCCCCTCACATTCTCTCCATTCCCCAGTCTTTCTCTAGCTCTCTCTATCCTCACTCTTTCCAATAGAGCTCTGGACAGAAGTGAGTAAAGAATTTAAACACACACATTGTCATATGTATCCTTGTTTTTGTGTTTTAACTCTTCCGGTCAGCACATCTCAGCTGCAAGCTTTTTATAAAGCCTACGGGTAAAAAAACATCCCATTACGACGCAGAGCTTTTATCTTTCAAGGCAATGTTTTCCTTTCAGCAAAATCCACCTATATGAGCCAGGGTTTGTTTTCCATGTGGTACCCAGTCAGTATATACTGGGCCCTATAGGAGAGAGAGGAGAGAGGAGGGAGAGGAGGAGAGACAGAGAGGAGAGACAGAGAGGACAGACAGAGGTGAGGAGAAGAGGGGAGGAGAGGAGGAGAGACAGAGAACGAGAAAGAGGAGGAAAGACATGGATGAGATAGAGAGACAGAGACCGAGATTCCTAATGCATTTTCAGGCCTATTATATTAGTTGCAGAGAGACAGTCAGTAATTTCTCCAAATGAGTGGTTCTCTTCTTCTCTTGGTTCTGTTCTGCTCTTGGTTCTGTTCTGGACCATCAGGATACAGGCAGGATACAGGACAGGATACAGGACAGGATACAGGCAGGATACAGGCAGGATACAGACAGGATACAGACAGGATACAGACAGGATACAGGACAGGATACAGGCAGGATACAGGCAGGATACAGGCAGGATACAGACAGGATACAGGCAGGTTACAGGCAGGTTACAGGCAGGATACAGACAGGATACAGGCAGGATACAGTCAGGATACAGGCCAGGATACAGGCCAGGATACAGTCAGGATACAGGCCAGGATACAGGCAGGATTAAGACCAGGATACAGGACAGGATACAGGCCAGGATACCGGCAGAATACAGGACAGGATACAGGACAGGATACAGGACAGGATACAGGCAGGATACAGGCAGGATACAGGCAGGATACAGGCAGGATACAGGCAGGATACAGACAGGATACAGGACAGGATACAGGACAGGATACAGGACAGGATACAGGACAGGATACAGGCAGGATACAGGCAGGATACAGGCAGGATACAGGCAGGATACAGGCAGGATACAGACAGGATACAGACAGGATACAGACAGGATACAGGCAGCATACAGGCAGGATACAGACAGGATACAGACAGGATACAGACAGGGCAAATCAGTGAGACTGAAGATCTTAATGATTCTACTGACGTTTGTCTCGTTATAGGCAACTAGATCGGCCGATGGATAGACTTGGTCAAACGGATGGATGAATCAGTTGATAATGATGGATGGGTGATGGGAGCACAGACAGATGGACAGAAGAAAGCTTGGGTGGCTTTGCAAGACAATGACCAACATCTGTCCTTGGCTTCTTTCCTGTTTGGATCTGAGGTAATATTATATGTACACATTGATGTGATTAGGGGAGTGAACTTCCGTTCTGCTGAGAACAACATGCAGGACAATGTCAATGATTAATATGTGAACCTGGTTAATGATCTGTCAGGACCCCCATCATATCTGACAGACACTAACCACCAGCATTGAACATCTGGATGGAATGTCCATGTTGGAATGAATGACCAGCCAATCAGCAATTAGACGGGTTGTTTTCTCAACCGTTAGGTGCTGAATCAGAAGCTGGTTGGAGGGGAACAGATTGTGGGTGGATGGAGAGAATGGAACACATATACACAGTCTGGATATTTATATATATTTCACAATATGTGATATTTCTTCAAATAGATAGGTCTACATACGTTATATAATTATTTAGTTTGGTCTACATACGCTATATAATTATTTAGTTTGGTCTACATACACTATATAATTATTTAGTTTGGTCCTCATACGCTATATAATTATTTAGTTTGGTCTACATACGCTATATAATTATTTAGTTTGGTCTACATACGCTATATAATTATTTAGTTTGGTCTACATACGTTATATAATTATTTAGTTTGGTCTACATACGTTATATAATTATTTAGTTTGGTCTACATACGCTATATAATTATTTAGTTTGGTCCTCATACGCTATATAATTATTTAGTTTGGTCTACATACGCTATATAATTATTTAGTTTGGTCTACATACGCTATATAATTATTTAGTTTGGTCCTCATACGCTATATAATTATTTAGTTTGGTCTACATACGCTATATAATTATTTAGTTTGGTCTACATACGTTATATAATTATTTAGTTTGGTCTACGCTATATAATTATTTAGTTTGGTCTACCTATATAATTATTTAGTTTGGTCTACATACGTTATATAATTATTTAGTTTGGTCTACATACGTTATATAATTATTTAGTTTGGTCTACATACGCTATATAATTATTTAGTTTGGTCTACATACGTTATATAATTATTTAGTTTGGTCTACATACGTTATATAATTATTTAGTTTGGTCTACATACGTTATATAATTATTTAGTTTGGTCTACATACGCTATATAATTATTTAGTTTGGTCTACATACGTTATATAATTATTTAGTTTGGTCTACATACGTTATATAATTATTTAGTTTGGTCTACATACGTTATATAATTATTTAGTTTGGTCTACATACGTTATATAATTATTTAGTTTGGTCTACATACGTTATATAATTATTTAGTTTGGTCTACATACGTTATATAATTATTTAGTTTGGTCTATGTTATATAATTATTTAGTTTGGCTATATAATTATTTAGTTTGGTCTACATACGTTATATAATTATTTAGTTTGGTCTACATACGTTATATAATTATTTAGTTTGGTCTACATACGTTATATAATTATTTAGTTTGGTCTACTATATAATTATTTAGTTTGGTCTACATACGCTATATAATTATTTAGTTTGGTCTACATACGCTATATAATTATTTAGTTTGGTCTACATACGTTATATAATTATTTAGTTTGGTCTACATACGCTATATAATTATTTAGTTTGGTCTACATACGCTATATAATTATTTAGTTTGGTCTACATACGCTATATAATTATTTAGTTTGGTCTACATACGCTATATAATTATTTAGTTTGGTCTACATACGCTATATAATTATTTAGTTTGGTCTACATACGCTATATAATTATTTAGTTTGGTCTACATACGCTATATAATTATTTAGTTTGGTCTACATACGCTATATAATTATTTAGTTTGGTCTACATACGCTATATAATTATTTAGTTTGGTCTACATACGCTATATAATTATTTAGTTTGGTCTACATACGCTATATAATTATTTAGTTTGGTCTACATACGTTATATAATTATTTAGTTTGGTCTACATACGCTATATAATTATTTAGTTTGGTCTACATACGCTATATAATTATTTAGTTTGGTCTACATACGCTATATAATTATTTAGTTTGGTCTACATACGCTATATAATTATTTAGTTTGGTCTCTACTATATAATACGTCTACATTATATAATTATTTAGTTTGGTCTACATACGTTATATAATTATTTAGTTTGGTCTTGGTCTATACGTTATATAATTATTTAGTTTGGTCTACATACGCTATATAATTATTTAGTTTGGTCTACATACGTTATATAATTATTTAGTTTGGTCTACATACGTTATATAATTATTTAGTTTGGTCTACATACGCTATATAATTATTTAGTTTGGTCTACATACGTTATATAATTATTTAGTTTGGTCTACATACGTTATATAATTATTTAGTTTGGTCTACATACGTTATATAATTATTTAGTTTGGTCTACATATCGTTATATAATTATTTAGTTTGGTCTACATACGTTATATAATTATTTAGTTTGGTCTACATACGTTATATAATTATTTAGTTTGGTCTACATACGCTATATAATTATTTAGTTTGGTCTACATACGTTATATAATTATTTAGTTTGGTCTACATACGCTATATAATTATTTAGTTTGGTCTACATACGTTATATAATTATTTAGTTTGGTCTACGCTATATAATTATTTAGTTTGGTCTACATACGTTATATAATTATTTAGTTTGGTCTACATACGTTATATAATTATTTAGTTTGGTCTACATACGTTATATAATTATTTAGTTTGGTCTATATAATTATTTAGTTTGGTCTACATACGCTATATAATTATTTAGTTTGGTCTACATACTACATACG
Source organism: Dallia pectoralis (assembly GCA_029465975.1). Classification (NCBI taxonomy): domain Eukaryota; kingdom Metazoa; phylum Chordata; class Actinopteri; order Esociformes; family Umbridae; genus Dallia; species Dallia pectoralis. Next base: position 796,877 of record CM055739.1, on the reverse strand, counting down.
TTATATAATTATTTAGTTTGGTCTACATACGCTATATAATTATTTAGTTTGGTCTACATACGTTATATAATTATTTAGTTTGGTCTACATACGTTATATAATTATTTAGTTTGGTCTACATACGTTATATAATTATTTAGTTTGGTCTACATACGCTATATAATTATTTAGTTTGGTCTACATACGTTATATAATTATTTAGTTTGGTCTACATACGTTATATAATTATTTAGTTTGGTCTACATACGTTATATAATTATTTAGTTTGGTCTACATACGCTATATAATTATTTAGTTTGGTACGTTATATAATTATTTAGTTTGGTCTACATACGTTTGGTCTACATACGTTATATAATTATTTATAATTATTTAGTTTGGTCTACATACGTTATATAATTATTTAGTTTGGTCTAGTTTGGTCTATACGCTATATAATTATTTAGTTTGGTCTACATACGTTATATAATTATTTAGTTTGGTCTACATACGTTATATAATTATTTAGTTTGGTCTACATACGCTATATAATTATTTAGTTTGGTCTACATACGTTATATAATTATTTAGTTTGGTCTACATACGTTATATAATTATTTAGTTTGGTACGTTATATAATTATTTAGTTTGGTCTACATACGTTATATAATTATTTAGTTTGGTCTACATACGCTATATAATTATTTAGTTTGGTCTACATACGCTATATAATTATTTAGTTTTACGTTATATAATTATTTAGTTTGGTCTACATACGCTATATAATTATTTAGTTTGGTCTACATACGTTATATAATTATTTAGTTTGGTCTACATACGCTATATAATTATTTAGTTTGGTCTACATACGTTATATAATTATTTAGTTTGGTCTACATACGCTATATAATTATTTAGTTTGGTCTACATACGTTATATAATTATTTAGTTTGGTCTACATACGCTATATAATTATTTAGTTTGGTCTACATACGTTATATAATTATTTAGTTTGTTCTACATACGTTATATAATTATTTAGTTTGGTCTACATACGTTATATAATTATTTAGTTTGGTCTACATACGTTATATAATTATTTAGTTTGGTCTACATACATACATTATCTATTTATTTAGTTTGGTCTACATACCTCATCTATATAATTTGTTTGGTCTTTGTACATCATCTATATATTTAGTTTGGTCTACGTACATCATTTCTATATTTAGTTTGGTCTACATACATCGTTTCTATATTTAGTTTGGTCTACATACATCGTTTCTTTATTTAGCTAGGTCTACATACATCATTTCTTTATTTAGCTAGGTCTACATACATCGTTTCTTTATTTAGTTAGGTCTACATACATCGTTTCTTTATTTAGCTAGGTCTACATACATCGTTTCTTTATTTAGCTAGGTCTACATACATCGTTTCTTTATTTAGCTAGGTCTACATACATCGTTTCTTTATTTAGCTAGGTCTACATACCTCATCTTCATAAATTATTTCTATATTTTGCCAGGTCAATGAACAGCATCTCTTTATTATTCTAGGTGTGGGTTGATTAAACTAATACAATATATTTTATGAATCCTTTTTTACAACAAAGTTGTCACAAAATGCTTTTACAAACACCCAACCTGAACCTGACCGAGCGTGCATCAACAAGTTGATAGAAGTTGATACACAGTGGCTAGGAAAACCCCCAAGATATGTTGAATTTTGGAAGAAACCTAGAGAGGAACCAGTCCTTTTCTGGCTGTGCTGGTTGAACTTAAACTTGTGAACAACATGCAGGACAATGTCAATGATTAATATGTGAACCTGGTTAATGATCTGTCAGGACCCCCATCATATCTGACAGACACTAACCACCAGCATTGAACATCTCGATGGAATAAATAAAGAGATGATCTATGTAAAGAAGGATATAGAGACAAGGACAGAGACAGGTTTGTTATTAGCCTGCCCTCTTCCCCTCATTATTAGAAGCCACAAGGGTTACCCTACCTCATTAGTATTGCTGAATATTAATGAAGAACAACACGCATAATTAATCCTGTGGAATAATGCGGTCTAACTGGCAAACTGTTTTTCTTTTGTCGTGCACTTTTGACAAGGGATGATGAGGGCATTTAAGATGCACTGCTGTTTGTCTGTTTTTCAACCCTCTCCTAATAAAGCTGGATTCTAGAGTGAGTGTGGTTACAGGCTGACTGATATGGGACATAGTGAATAGTGTCTCTAATATGGGACATAGTGAATAGTGTCTCTAATATGGGACATAGTGAATAGTGTCTCTAATATGGGACATAGTGAATAGTGTCTCTAATATGGGACATAGTGAATAGTGTCTCTAATATGGGACATAGTGAATAGTGTCTCTAATATGGGACATAGTGAATAGTGTCTCTAATATGGGACATAGTGAATAGTGTCTCTGATATGGGACATAGTGAATAGTGTATGGGACATAGTGAATAGTGTCTCTGATATGGGACATAGTGAATAGTGTCTCTGATATGGGACATAGTGAATAGTGTCTCTAATATGGGACATACATGGGACATAGTGAATAGTGTCTCTGATATGGGAATAGTGTCTCTGAATATATGGGACATAGTGAATAGTGTCTCTGATATGGGACATATAGTGTCTCTGATATGGGACATAGTGAATAGTGTCTCTAATATGGGACATAGTGAATAGTGATATGGGACATAGTGAATAGTGTCTCTGATATGGGACATAGTGAATAGTGTCTCTGATATGGGACATAGTGAATAGTGTCTCTGATATGGGGAGTGAATAGTGTCTCTGATATGGGACATAGTGAATAGTGTCTCTGATATGGGACATAGTGAATAGTGTCTCTGATATGGGACATAGTGAATAGTGTCTCTGATATGGGACATAGTGTCTCTAATATGAATAGTGTGTGGGACATAGTGAATAGTGTCTCTGATATGGGACATAGTGTCTCTGATATGGGACATTGTGAATAGTGTCTCTAATATGGGACATAGTGAATAGTGTCTCTAATATGGGACATAGTGAATAGTGTCTCTGATATGGGACATAGTGAATAGTGTCTCTAATATGGGACATAGTGAATAGTGTCTCTAATATGGGACATAGTGAATAGTGTCTCTGATATGGGACATAGTGAATAGTGTCTCTGATATGGGACATAGTGAATAGTGTCTCTGATATGGGACATAGTGAATAGTGTCTCTGATATGGGACATAGTGAATAGTGTCTCTGATATGGGACATAGTGAATAGTGTCTCTAATATGGGACATAGTGAATAGTGTCTCTGATATGGGACATAGTGAATAGTGTCTCTGATATGGGACATAGTGAATAGTGTCTCTGATATGGGACATAGTGAATAGTGTCTCTAATATGGGACATTGTGAATAGTGTCTCTGATATGGGACATAGTGAATAGTGTCTCTGATATGGGACATAGTGAATAGTGTCTCTGATAGGGACATAGTGTATCATAGTGAATAGTGTCTCTATATGGGACATAGTGAATAGTGTCTCTAATATGGGACATAGTGAATAGTGATATGGGACATAGTGAATAGTGTCTGATATCATAGTGAATATGGGACATAGTGAATAGTGTCTCTGATATGGGACATAGTGAATAGTGTCTCTGATATGGGGGACATAGTGAATAGTGTCTCTGATATGGGACATAGTGAATAGTGTCTCTAATATGGGACATAGTGAATAGTGTCTCTGATATGGGACATAGTGAATAGTGTCTCTGATATGGGACATAGTGAATAGTGTCTCTGATATGGGACATAGTGAATAGTCTCTGATATGGGACATAGTGAATAGTGTATGATATGGGACATAGTGAATAGTGTCTCTGATATGGGACATAGTGAATAGTGTCTCTGATAGGGAATAGTGTCTCTAATATGGGACATAGTGAATAGTGTCTCTGATATGGGACATAGTGTCTCTGATATGGGACATAGTGTCTCTGATATGGGACATAGTGAATAGTGTCTCTGATATGGGACTGATAGGGACATAGTGTCTCTGATATGGGACATAGTGTCTCTGATATGGGACATAGTGAATAGTGTCTCTGATATGGGACATAGTGAATAGTGTCTGATATGGGACATAGTGTCTCTGATATGGGGGAATAGTGTCTCTGATATGGGACATAGTGTCTCTGATATGGGACATAGTGAATAGTGTCTCTAATATGGGACATTGTGAATAGTGTCTCTGATATGGGACATAGTGTCTCTGATATGGGACATAGTGTCTCTGATAGGGACATAGTGTCTCTGATATGGGACATAGTGTCTCTGATATGGGACATAGTGTCTCTGATATGGGACATAGTGTCTCTGATATGGGACATAGTGTCTCTGATATGGGACATAGTGTCTCTGATATGGGACATAGTGTCTCTGATATGGGACATAGTGTCTCTGATATGGGACATAGTGTCTCTGATATGGGACATAGTGTCTCTGATATGGGACATAGTGTCTCTGATATATGGGACATAGTGTCTCTGATATGGGACATAGTGTCTCTGATATGGGACATAGGGACATAGTGTCTCTGATATGGGACATAGTGTCTCTGATATGGGACATAGTGTCTCTGATATGGGACATAGTGTCTCTGATATGGGACATAGTGTCTCTGATAGTGTCTCTGATATGGGACATAGTGTCTCTGGGACATAGTGTCTCTGATGGGACATAGTGTCTCTGATATGGGACATACATAGTGTCTCTGATATGGGACATAGTGTCTCTGATCTGATATGGGACATAGTGTCTCTGATATGGGACATAGTGTCTCTGATATGGGACATAGTGATATATGGGACATAGTGTCTCTGATGACATAGTGTCTCTATATGGGACATAGTGTCTCTGATATGGGACATGATGGGACATAGTGTCTCTGATATGGGACATAGTGTCTCTGATATGGGACATAGTGTCTCTGATAGGGACATAGTGTCTCTGATATTGGGACATAGTGTCTCTGATAGGGACATAGTGTCTCTGATAGGGACATAGTGTCTCTGATAGGGACATAGTGTCTCTGATAGGGACATAGTGTCTCTGATATGGGACATAGTGTCTCTGATATGGGACATAGTGTCTCTGATATGGGACATAGTGTCTCTGATAGGGACATAGTGTCTCTGATAGGGACATAGTGTCTCTGATAGGGACATAGTGTCTCTGATATGGGACATAGTGTCTCTGATATGGGACATAGTGTCTCTGATATGGGACATAGTGTCTCTGATATGGGACATAGTGTCTCTGATATGGGACATAGTGTCTCTGATAGGGACATAGTGTCTCTGATATGGGACATTGTGCAGAGTCGGCTTGCATGCAGAATCACAGAATCACCATGTTGACAGTGGTGTCATTTTTACGTGGGTTCATAATGTCAGTGTGTTCTTCAGTTGTCTAACAATATATTTAAGGGTTGATATATCATTGTTGACTCTATCTGTATGTGGCTTGTGTGTGTGATTCAGTGTGTGTGTGTGATTCAGTGTGTGTGTGATTCAGTGTGTGTGTGATTCAGTGTGTGTGTGTGATTCAGTGTGTGTGTGTGTGTGTGTGTGTGTGTGATTCAGTGTGTGTGATTCAGTGTGTGTGATTCAGTATGTGTGTGATTCAGTATGTGTGTGATTCAGTGTGTGTGTGATTCAGTGTGTGTGTGAATCTGTGTGTGTGTGTGTGTGTGTGCGTGTGTGTGCGTGTGTGCGTGTGATTCAGTGTGTGCGTGTGATTCAGTGTGTGCGTGTGATTCAGTGTGTGTGCGATTCTGTGTGTGTGTGTGTGTGTGTGTGTGGGCTAAGAGTATCGTGCTGTGTTAAACCCCTCAGATTAATTAATGGTGTAATTAAGGTTTTGTCAGTGACATGCCGCCAGGCTGACAGGGATATATGTGTGTTGGGGTCCTACGCCAGACGGTGTGGTGTGTTCCATCTGTAATGAACGGCCGCCATTACAGCAGGTTGGGTGCTGATGGGACCACCTGCCATGGTCTGGCTGCTTCTCTCGCTCATCTCCATCACTCCTCCATTTACCACATCCCTCTCTCTTCTTCCTTTCTCCCTCCCTCCACTCCTCCCCCCTCTCTCCTTCCTTCCTTCCCTACCTCCCGCTCATCTCTCTTTTACCCCACCCCTCTCTATCCTTTGTCTCTCTCTCTTTCCATCCCACTTCCTCCCTCTTGTGCCCCACTAGATCCACTTGGTTCTAGGCTACAACCGTCTGAATTAATGTTGGGCAATTTAGTCTGAAAAACGATCTCCCTGTGGCACCTTAAGACAGTCTCTAGTAGACCTCTCCTTCCAAAGTAATTGGAAAAAAGACAGAGGTGAAAATGTGTCCCAAACGTCATCCTTTCTTGTATGAAATGCAATAAAACATGCTGTGCCGTGGTCACAAGGAGTGCACTTTAAAGGGAATAGAAATGTCTGCTTCTTGCTGTGTCCCCTTTAAGGAATAATAGTTGCTCAGACCCAAACCATTAGATAAGTAGTGACATACCTCATAAAGTCACCACCCAATGACATACCTCATAAAGTCAACACCCAATGACATACCTCATAAAGTCAACACCCAATGACATACCTCATCATGTCACCACCCAATGACATACCTCATAAAGTCAACACCCGATGACATACCTCATAAAGTCAACACCCAATGACATACCTCATGAAGTCTCCACCCAATGACATACCTCATGAAGTCACCACCCAATGACATACCTCATAAAGTCAACACCCGATGACATACCTCATAAAGTCAACACCCAATGACATACCTCATGAAGTCTCCACCCAATGACATACCTCATGAAGTCACCACCCAATGACATACCTCATAAAGTCACCACCCAATGACATACCTCAAAGTCAACACCCAATGACATACCTCATAAAGTCAACACCCAATGACATACCTCATAAAGTCAACACCCAATGACATACCTCATAAAGTCAACACCCGATGACATACCTCATAAAGTCAACACCCAATGACATACCTCATGAAGTCTCCACCCAATGAAATACCTCATGAAGTCAACACCCAATGACATACCTCATCATGTCCCCAACCAATGACATACCTCATCATGTCCCCAACCAATGACATACCTCATCATGTCCCCAACCAATGACATACCTCATGTCATCCCCCAATGACATACCTCATCATGTCAACACCCAATGACATACCTCATGTCACCACCCAATGACATACCTCATCATGTCAACACCCGATGACATACCTCAAAGTCAACACCCAATGACATACCTCATGAAGTCTCCACCCAATGACATACCTCATGAGGTCAACACCCAATGACATACCTCATCATGTCCCCAACCAATGACATACCTCATCATGTCCCCAACCAATGACATACCTCATCATGTCCCCAACCAATGACATACCTCATGTCATCCCCCAATGACATACCTCATCATGTCAACACCCAATGACATACCTCATGTCACCACCCAATGGCATACCTCATCATGTCACCACCCAATGACATACCTCATAAAGTCACCACCCAATGACATACCTCATCATGTAATCACCCAATGACATATCTCATCATGTCACCACCCAATGACATACCTCATCATGTCCCCACCCAATGACATACCTCATCATGTCACCACCCAATGAGATACCTCATCATGTCACCACCCAATGACATACCTCATTAAGTCACCACCCAATGACATACCTCATGAAGTCTCCACCCAATGACATACCTCATGAAGTCTCCACCCAATGACATACCTCATGAAGTCAACACCCAATGACATACCTCATAAAGTCACCACCCAATGACATACCTCATGAAGTCTCCACCCAATGACATACCTCATGAAGTCAACACCCAATGACATACCTCATGAAGTCAACACCCAATGACATACCTCATGAAGTCAACACCCAATGACATACCTCATCATGTAATCACCCAATGACATACCTCATCATGTCACCATGGTAGGTGGTAGTTCCTGCCTCACTGTGATATTAGACACTCCTCTGACACTGTAAAGGAACACTTACCCACACTCTTTCAAACACACACACATACCAACTTACACACACACACAAATACCAATATGTCTTCAACACACACACACACACACACACACACCAACTTACACACACACAAATACCAATATGTCCTTCAACACACACACACACACACACAAATACCAATATGCCCTTCAGCACGCACGCACGCACGCACACACACATACCAACACACACACAAACACACACACACACACACACACACATCCGTCAGGTCTGATAGATGAGCAGGTGTATTGTTGCAAATGAAGGGCAAACTGAAGGACACATTGGCCCAACAGATCATTCAGAAGCAGCCTGGCCTACGTCTGTGGATACTCTACCATCAACAGGCCTACATCTGTGGATACTCTACCATCAACAGGCCTACATCTGTGGAGACTACCATCAACAGGCCTACATCTGTGGATACTCTACCATCAACAGGCCTACATCTGTGGAAACTCTACCATCAACAGGCCTACATCTGTGGATACTCTACCATCAACAGGCCTACATCTGTGGATACTCTACCATCAACATGCCTACATATATGGATACTCAACCATCAACAGGACTACATCTGTGGATACTCTACCATCAACAGGCCTACATATATGGATACTCAACCATCAACAGGCCTACATATATGGATACTCTACCATCAACAGGCCTACATATATGGATACTCTACCATCAACAGGCCTACATATATGGATACTCTACCATCAACAGGCCTACATATATGGATACTCTACCATCAACAGGCCTACATCTGTGGATACTCAACCAATGTTTTTTATAAAGCCATTTTAACTGCAGTTGTCATAAGTGCTCTTACAAACATCCAGACTGAAACCCTAAATAGTCTGATATGATTTTGTTTCTATGAGTTCTTATTCCTTACACGACTGCTAATGCTATCCATATGTCAATAATTACTTTTTGAAAATAAATAAAGTAGCCTTTTGCTGACATGATTTTCTCTCAGCGGGCATCTCTCACTCTTTCTCACACAGCTAACTGAAAACTGAACACATCTCATCAAATTCATAGCTCCATTATTTTAATTATTAAAACCTAAAGGATTGCATGTAATATTTAAACATCTTCGGGCGTTCTGCGGTGGAGAAGCAAAATAGATCACAAGATTAAGTGCGAGAAAAAGGTGTTATTTCACCAGAAAATTAATTAACAGTTTGTTTATAATTTTCTTATATATTATTGAAATTTTTACTGTGTTATTCAATTTTTTTGTATTATTCATTAGGCAGCAAATCTTTGTGATTAGTACTCTTTCTCAATATCTCTCTCTATCATTCTCTCTCTATTGCCCTCTCTCAATCTCTCGATCATTTTCTCTTCATCTCTCTCTCTCTCTCTCTTTCACTTGCTCTTGCCCTCTCTCATTCTCTCGATCATTTTCTCTCCATTTCTCTCTCTCTCTCTCTCTCTTTCACTTGCTCTTGCTCTCTCTCATTCTCTCAATCATTTTCTCTCCATCTATCTTTCACTCTCTCTCTCTTACATTCACTGCACCAGATGTAACCGCTCATCTGCTTGTGTTGTTTGACTTGGCTAAGATGGTGTCACTTTACATATGAGTTCATAGGAGGACATAAAATAAAAATCAATGCTTCTGGGTGTTTGTAATAAAAAGGTAGCTCAACATATTTGTATCAACCTCCGTTAGGCTTTTATTGGTTCACTTCAGCAGTGGGTAGTAACATGTTTGTGACCACATAAATCTACTGGTAGGGTGCCTTTGGGTTGAACAGATGAACATAGAGGGAATTCCTCACGGATCTCACTGTATTTGTTTAGACAGCAGTTTTATTGGTGAGATTATCTGGTAATCATGGTTACATGTCATATTGAAGAGCTGTATTGTGTATCTAGAGTTTCTGGAGACAAACACATGTTATAAATAACCTTTATTCTCTATGCTTCTACATTGATAGATCTGCTTTTGCAGTGCCACATATATGAGCCTATATGAGTGCAGTACAGGCATGTCTCTTTGGCTCATATACATCGTTAAAACTGTGTACGATTCAACCTTCATCTATTCACCCTTATTATTATTATTATTCAACCTTGATCGATTCACCCTTATTATTATTATTCAACCTTCATCTATTCACCCTTATTATTCTTATTATTATTCAACCTTCATCTATTCACCCTTATTATTATTATTATTATTCAACCTTCATCTATTCACCCTTATTATTATTATTATTATTCAACCTTCATCTATTCACCCTAATTATTATTATTATTATTTAACCTTCATCTATTCACCCTTATTATTATTATTATTCAACCTTCATCTATTCACCCTTATTATTATTATTATTATTCAACCTTGATCGATTCACCCTTATTATTATTATTATTATTCAACCTTCATCTATTCACCCTTATTATTCTTATTATTATTCAACCTTCATCTATTCACCCTTATTATTCTTATTATTATTCAACCTTCATCTATTCACCCTTATTATTATTATTATTATTCAACCTTCATCTATTCACCCTTATTATTATTATTATTATTCAACCTTCATCTATTCACCCTTATTATTATTCAACCTTCATCTATTCACCCTTATTATTATTATTATTATTCAACCTTCATCTATTCACCCTAATTATTATTATTATTATTTAACCTTCATCTATTCACCCTTATTATTATTATTATTCAACCTTCATCTATTCACCCTTATTATTATTATTATTATTCAACCTTCATCTATTCACCCTAATTATTATTATTATTATTCAACCTTCATCTATTCACCCTTATTATTATTATTATTCAACCTTCATCTATTCACCCTTATTATTATTATTATTCAACCTTCATCTATTCACCCTTATTATTATTATTCAACCTTCATCTATTCACCCTAATTATTATTATTATTATTTAACCTTCATCTATTCACCCTTAATATTATTATTATTCAACCTTCATCTATTCACCCTTAATATTATTATTATTCAACCTTCATCTATTCACCCTTATTATTATTATTATTCAACCTTCATCTATTCACCCTTATTATTATTATTATTCAACCTTCATCTATTCACCCTTATTATTATTCAACCTTAATATATTCACCCTCATTATTATTATTATTATTGTTCAACCTTCATCTATTCACCCTTATTATTATTATTATTCATCCTTTCTCCAGGCTACTGGCTGCTTTGAATTCCTGACAGGGCTGACTTCTCATTGAACGGAATATGGTCTGGTCTAAATGTGTGTACTATATGAGAGAATAGGATCTGGACTAAATGTGTACTATATGAGAGAATACAATCTGGTCTAAATGGGTACTCTATGAGAGAATAGGATCTGGTCTAAACATGTGCTATATGATAGAATAGGACCATCCTGTTTCCTATTTGCTAGCCTTTAATGTAATCTCTGTGTGTCCTCTAGTCTTTATAAGCCAATATCCGGTCACTACCACACAGAAGCATGGGAAGTAATTCATTTGCAGAATCAATCTTCTTTTCTTCAATCTACAGTATTATCAAGCTGAGCTGCTTCTATGTGTTGTAGCACTGTCATCTGCAGCAGAGAACATTCTGAGCCTCTAGTCTGTGTTTGGTCGTACGTCAACAACTTATTTGGGAAAGAATGCATCTGGTATTTGTAATTAGAAGAACGGGTTGAACCTCAGTATCAATTTGGTGATTGAAAGGTTGAGTATTCCAAGACCATGGATACTTATCTGGAAGTCAATGGTGTAGAAGATAAATATAGGAAGGTAAAAATGGGTGGAGAATGAGAATATAGGAAGGTAAGAAATGGGTGGAGAATATAAATATAGGCAGGTAAGAAATGGGTGGAGAAGATAAATATAGGAAGGTAAGAAATGGGTGGAGAAGATAGGTGCAGGAGGGTGACCAAAAGGGAGGTGGTGCAGTTGTCAGTAAAATGTGAGAGAAGCTGTATCAGTGTGATCGGTGATGCGACGTCCTCCAATCTCCTAAGCGAGCAGGTGAGGTTGTTGGGAGGGGGGAGGGCAAACCATGTGTATCACAAACCTCATGAAGATGGATGACTGTCAGGTCTGCTGAGAGACAAATGAAACCACTGCACCTTCGTAGGGCACTTTGTCAAGTGAAACTGGGCCAGTGAAGTGACATTCCAACAAGATGTTTGAGCATTTGGGAAGCTGATCATAAAAAGACAGAGGAGATGGAGAGAGTAATTGGAGGGGGAAGAGAAGCGAAGGCAGCTCTTAAATTGGTTGGAAATGAGGAGGGAATATAAACAGTAGAAGAGAAGAGAAGAAATGATGAAGAGAAAAAAAGAGAAGGGAAAGACAGATGAATAGAGGTTATTCCTGCTCAGATGGAGTTAATCTATTCCTACTCAGATGGAGTTAATCTATTCCTACTCAGATGGAGTTAGGTTATTCCTACTCAGATGGAGTTAGGTTATTCCTACTCAGATGGAGTTAATCTATTCCTGCTCAGATGGAGTTAATCTATTCCTACTCAGATGGAGTTAATATATTCCTGCTCAGATGGAGTTAATCTATTCCTGCTCAGATGGAGTTAATCTATTCCTGCTCAGATGGAGTTAATCTATTCCTACTCAGATGGAGTTAATCTGTTCCTACTCAGATGGAGTTAATCTATTCCTACTCAGATAGAGTTCATCTATTCCTACTCAGATGGAGTTAATCTATTCCTACTCAGATGGAGTTAATCTATTCCTGCTCAGATGGAGTTAATCTATTCCTACTCAGATGGAGTTAATCTATTCCTACTCAGATGGATTTAATCTATTCCTACTCAGATGGAGTTAATCTATTCCTACTCAGATGGAGTTAATCTATTCCTGCTCAGATGGAGTTAATCTATTCCTACTCAGATGGAGTTAATCTATTCCTGCTCAGATGGAGTTGATCTATTCCTGCTCAGATGGAGTTAATCTATTCCTGCTCAGATGGAGTTAATCTATTCCTACTCAGATGGAGTTAGGTTATTCCTACTCAGATGGAGTTAATCTATTCCTGCTCAGATGGAGTTAATCTATTCCTGCTCAGATGGAGTTAATCTATTCCTACTGAGATGGAGTTAGGTTATTCCTACTCAGATGGAGTTAATCTATTCCTACTCAGATGGAGTTAATCTATTACTACTCAGATGGAGTTAATCTACTCCTACTCAGATGGAGTTAATCTATTCCTACTCAGATGGAGTTAATCTATTCCTACTCAGATGGAGTTAATCTATTCCTACTCAGATGGAGTTAATCTATTCCTACTCAGATGGAGTTAATCTATTCCTACTCAGATGGAGTTAATCTATTCCTACTCAGATGGAGTTAATCTATTCCTACTCAGATGGAGTTAATCTGTTCCTACTCAGATGGAGTTAATCTATTCCTACGTAGATGGAGTTAGGTTATTCCTACTCAGATGGAGTTAATATATTCCTACTCAGATGGAGTTAATCTATTCCTGCTCAGATGGAGTTAATCTATTCCTGCTCAGATGGAGTTAATATATTCCTACTCAGATGGAGTTAATATATTCCTACTCAGATGGAGTTAATCTATTCCTACTCAGATGGAGTTAATCTATTCCTACTCAGATGGAGTTAATCTATTCCTGCTCAGATGGAGTTAATCTATTCCTACTCAGATGGAGTTAATCTATTCCTACTCAGATGGAGTTAATCTATTCTTACTCAGATGGAGTTAATCTATTCCTACTCAGATGGAGTTAAACTATTCCTGCTCAGATGGAGTTAATCTATTCCTACTCAGATGGAGTTAATCTATTCCTACTCAGATGGAGTTAATCTATTCCTACTCAGATGGAGTTAATCTATTCCTACTCAGATGGAGTTAATCTATTCCTACTCAGATGGAGTTAATCTGTTCCTACTCAGATGGAGTTAATCTATTCCTACGTAGATGGAGTTAGGTTATTCCTACTCAGATGGAGTTAATCTATTCCTACTCAGATGGAGTTAATCTATTCCTGCTCAGATGGAGTTAATCTATTCCTGCTCAGATGGAGTTAATATATTCCTACTCAGATGGAGTTAATATATTCCTACTCAGATGGAGTTAATATATTCCTACTCAGATGGAGTTAATCTATTCCTACTCAGATGGAGTTAATCTATTCCTGCTCAGATGGAGTTAATCTATTCCTACTCAGATGGAGTTAATCTATTCCTACTCAGATGGAGTTAATCTATTCCTACTCAGATGGAGTTAATCTATTCCTACTCAGATGGAGTTAATCTATTCCTACTCAGATGGAGTTAATCTATTCCTACTCAGATGGAGTTAATCTATTCCTACTCAGATGGAGTTAATCTATTCCTACTCAGATGGAGTTAATCTATTCCTACTCAGATGGAGTTAGGTTATTTCTACTCAGATGGAGTTAACACAAGAAATATTGTAAATAATACAAGTTTGCTTTGGCTGTTTAAATAAATCTCGGACTAAGAAGGTGCAGGGAATTTAAAGGCCATCTCATTTTCCTTTTAGCTAGAGTTCTATAACTGTTTGGAATACAGAATCTGACTGAATGTTAATAAGTCCCAGAGAAATCACAACATTCCACGATCGGAATGCAGAATGCTGCTGGTGTTCTAGAACTAGTGTGATTATAAAAACAATTCTGGTCAAACCACAGAGTAATGAGGTTTTATGTCTATAGGTCAAACCTTGTTGCTGCAGGGGATTTAGTTTTAGACGCTAAACAAGCCAGGTACTCCAAGTAGCAGATCAAGGGAGGCTTCAAATAACACTTTGGATCTTCAGACACAGGAGACAGTGCTTTTCTCCTCACGTTCATGTTTCAGTTCATGCATAACTTACAGGAGATATGTGTTCATGTGGAGAAAGACCAAGTACACCAACCTCTCCAGGTGGGAGCATGATATCTACTTTACATGCTTATTTCAACCTGTTTCTACGATACACCCTTCACATGTTACACACCACCAGATGTTCCAGTGACAAAACCACTGTGTTACCAAGATGTCATCTCTTAATATTTACAAAGATGGTTAAACAGTTCAGAAGGTCCCACATCTGTCTTTATTCTCATTAAGATCACAATGAGGAAGATCAAAGTACAACTGCTCAGTTGAGTGAAACCAGTCTAGTGATTCTGTCTGAACCAACTATACTTTATTATGCAGAATACTTTATTATTCAGAATACTTTATTATGCAGAATACTTTATTATTCAGAATACTTTATTGATGTTCTTTCCTTTCCAGTCCGTTGACATTTGTGTGCTGCTTTGATCAAACTCAAAAAGATAAACAAAACAATAGATTGTTGCTAGTGGATCCAACAATAGGAGAACCCAGACTCTCACCTCCTTCTCCCTCTCACCTCCTCTACCTCTTCTCCTCCACTCTTCTTCCTACTCACCCCCTATCCCTCTCTTCACCTCCCCTCCCCCTCCTTGTCCCTCCTCTCCCTCTCCTCACCTCCTTCTCTCTCACCTCCTCTCCCTCTTCTCACCTCCTCTTCTCTTCCTACTCACCCCCATCTCCCTCTCTTCACCTCCCTCCCCCTCCTTGTCCTCCTCACCTCACCTCCTCTCCCCTTTCATTATTCTTTTTCATCTTTTCTCCCCCCTCCTCACCTCCTCCCTCCACCTCCCCACCTCCTCTCCCCTCCCCACCTCCTCCCCCCTCCCCACCTCCCTCCTCCCCACCTCCTCTCCCCTCCCCACCTCCTCCCCCACCTCCCCACCTCCTCTCCCCTCCCCACCTCCTCTCCCCTCCCCACCTACTCTCCCCTCCCCACCTCCCCACCTCCTCTCCCCTCCCCACCTCCTCTCCCCTCCCCACCTCCTCTCCCCTCCCCACCTCCTCCCCCCTCCCCACCTCCTCTCCTCTCCTCTCCACCTCCCCCCACCTCACCACCTCCCTCCGCTCTCCTCTTTTATCCACCCATTCTCTCCACTAACCAGGATGGTATTAAACTGTCACATAGTGTGGTTGCTGGTTAGTACAGTGAATAGCCAGAATCAAAGCCAGGAAGTGAGCTACCCAGAGACTGAGATCCACAGAGATGACTGGCAGATTGATCTAACATGCTGCTTGTGCTGTTGTGAATGAGCTGTTATACCAGAGAGAGAGAGGGAGGTGGGGAGGGGGGAGAGAGTGGAGATGGGGGGCAGGGAAGAGGGGGAGAGGGGGGCAGGGAGAGAGAGGGTCAGAGAGAGGGAGAGAGAGAGGAGGGGCAGGAGAGACAGGATAAGAGGAGAGAGAGAGAGGGGTGAGACTTAAATATGTCAGTCAGAAAGTTCAATGTGGTTGATGAAGTTGTAGTACGTTTTGGTGAGGATGATGCCAGACCAAGGATGATGCCAGGCCAAGGATGATGCCAGGCCAAGGATGATGCCAGGCCAAGGATGATGCCAGGCCAAGGATGATGCCAGGCCAAGGATGATGCCAGCGGTTGAGTTGTTTTTATTCACCCACACTAAGCACTTAACTTGTACTCACTAGTACACTTTTATAAAATAACAAAAAGAGGAGCAGCGATGGATCCAGAATGACCGGCACCCAGCAGGAAGTTCAGACTTCTAGGTTTCCCCATTGGCTCTCCTCTGGAACCAGCCTGCCAGTGGAGAACCAGCCTGCCAGTGGAGAACCAGCCTGCCAGTAGAGAACCAGCCTGCCAGTGGAGAACCAGCCTGCCAGTGGAGAACCAGCCTGCCAGTGGAGAACCAACCTGCCAGTGGAGAACCAGCCTGCCAGTGGAGAACCAGCCTGCCAGTGGAGAGCCAGACCTGATCGCACAAGATGCTGGTGTGCCACGTTCCAGGGTTTCTCAGCGCGCCATAACCAGATGTCCACTGCTGGTGCCCGGGTCTCGGCTGGCTTTGATGCCAACAGAGATGTTGGAACAAGGAAGACCTGCTCAGCTCGGGTTGTGGAGTAACTCCAGGATGTCATCTATGTGCAGCAGCACTCCAACTGACCTACCATGTCTCTAAACACACCGACAGCACATTCATCAACCCGTATGGTATCACCAGTGTATTCATCAACCCGTATGGTATCACCAGTGCATTCATCTACCCGTATGGTATCACCAGTGCATTCATCTACCCGTATGGTATCACCAGTGTATTCATCAACCCGTATGGTATCACCAGTGCATTCATCAACCCGTATGGTATCACCAGTGTATTCATCAACCCGTATGGTATCACCAGTGCATTCATCTACCCGTATGGTATCACCAGTGCATTCATCTACCCGTATGGTATCACCAGTGCATTCATCAACCCGTATGGTATCACCAGTGCATTCATCAACCCGTATGGTATCACCAGTGTATTCATCAACCCGTATGGTATCACCAGTGCATTCATCTACCCGTATGGTATCACCAGTGTATTCATCAACCCGTATGGTATCACCAGTGCATTCATCTACCCGTATGGTATCACCAGTGTATTCATCAACCCGTATGGTATCACCAGTGCATTCATCTACCCGTATGGTATCACCAGTGCATTCATCAACCCGTATGGTATCACCAGTGTATTCATCAACCCGTATGGTATCACCAGTGCATTCATCTACCCGTATGGTATCACCAGTGCATTCATCAACCCGTATGGTATCACCAGGTACTGATATCCCCTGAAGTGGTGCTAAAGGCTGTCTTCCACTCGTCTCGCTCTCTGAATTGCACCAAATTATCTGTGCTCCTGAGGTCTAGTTTCGTGATGTAGCACACCCCATGAATTGACTTGATGACAGAGGAAATCAGGGCAAGAGGGAACCGATATGGAATTAGTGTGATTGAGGTGATTTTGTTTAATGCCACAAACCACCATCCTTCTTCTTCACAAAAAATAAACTAAAGGAGGCAGATGAAGTGGAGGAGCAGATCGCCTGCTGACGCAAGGATTCATACACGTAGGTCTCCATAGACATGACTACAGGGCAGCACAGCGCCCTCTGTCTGATTTATCGTGCAATCCCCCGGGTGATGAGGGGGTCATTTAGTAGCCATTTTCATGGCCAATGCCAGTTCACTATATTTGGGGGAAACGCACGTTAGAGGCATTTAGGCATAGAGGTGTTTTATTCACCTGGTTAAATACATCTGTGTTTTATTCACCTGGTACATCTGTGTTTTATTCACCTGGTTAAATACATCCGTGTTTTATTCACCTGGTTAAATACATCTGTGTTTTATTCACCTGGTTAAATACATCTGTGTTTTATTCACCTGGTTTGCCCTGATGCTGGATATGAAACCTGCAGGATAAAACACCACAAAGCACAGAAATAACTGCTTTTAAAAATGCAATAACTTTTAGTGGAGCCTAAAGCTCTCAGCGGATTTAATTAAAATATACAAAATTATTCAGAGTAAAATCACAGGAATGTAAATTTTCTTACAACCAACATAAAAAAATGAAGACTCATATCCCAAATTACACCTTTTCCTTACAAAGTGCAATACCTTTGACACAAGCCAGTGTAGTGTACTTTAAAGAGAACGGGGAGGCACTTTGGACTCAACATGTAAATTGGTGTATTTCCAGTGAACCAAAGGAAGACTTATCTGACAAGACAAGCAATTAGATATGGAACAAAACAAATGTTTGCTGTACGATGAATTCTCTTTGTAATTGCCCTTGTACTCAGCTCAGTATAGTCTAAACCCTTAATTAAGGACCACTAAAACTAAAATAACATATGATTGGCAGGCCTTCGGATCATGTGTATAAATGTGTAAAAATATTAATAAATTACAGTAAAACATTACAGCCTTTACTGCTGTGGTTTACAGAAATACATTAAAAACAACTAAACACATTGAAAAAAGATAAAAACACATTAAAAACATCTAAAAACATTGAAAAAAGATAAAAACACATTGAAAAAAAGATAAAAACACATTAAAAACATCTAAACACATTGAAAAAAATCATAGAAACACATTTAAAACATCTAAACACATAAAAAACATCTAAAGACATTGAATGATAGAACATAGAAACATAGTAAAACCCCATAGAAACACATTTAGAGTATATCGTGTATATATATATAAAAAGATAAAAACACATTAAAAACATCTAAAAACATTGAAAAAAGATTTAAAAAAACTTGAAAAAAAGATAAAAACACATTAAAAAACACATTAAAAAAAATATATATATATATTTATATTTATACAGTAAAACTTTGAGTATATTTATATTTATACAGTAAAACTTTGAGTGTGTTCTTGGTAAATAAATAAATATGAAAACAAACACAAAGAAAGTCATAAAATTTTTACTAATATAGACAGAAATAGTTGTTTTCTAGTTCTTATTTCTCCAACACAACAGAATGCTCAGTAAACCCTTGGTTCCATACAGAGGAAGTAGAGATGTTAAATAAACCCTAACATGGTGGCTTGTCTCAGACTAGGTCTGTGGGCTGAGTGCTATTACACACTATAAGTCTAATAGCATTAAAAGCACTGGGACTGCTGCTCTCCACATGGAACCGGCAGCTTCTTTCCTACTTTATTTCTCTCTTCCTCTTTCTGTCTCTCTGCATTGGGAAAACTTGAGTGATTAAAGTTAGAGTGCCAATGACTGACTGACCCCCTGTGGGTTCTGGCTGACCCCCTCCAGTCGCCTCACTCCCCAGAAACATCCACTTACTCACTTCTGTGGCTCAGGCCCAAACAGCTCCAACTGTGTTCGTCAGACATAGTGCACTAGCTAGCACATAGGGTGTGATGGGGAGGCAGCCCCTATAGCCTGGAGTACTGTAACAGATTGAGTGCAGAGACCAGGGAGCAGTATTACAGCACTCAGCTCTCCTCACACGGGATTAGATAGCAATGTCACAAGGAGGCAGACTGACTGATGTCACACACTAACCGTCCCAAATGACCCTGGTTCCCTCTACAGTCTCACGACTTATCAGAGCACCCCCACCACAGAGGGTACAGGGACATTTGGGACTCTGACTTTGACTCAGGTAAGTACGTGATTTTAGCGAAGTCGTGAACAGAACATTATAATCTACTTTGTCACAGTTGAAGGATCATGGGAAATGCAACATCCTGCATTAGAGATTCCATAGATGATCGAAGTTACTCAGATGCCTTATTAGGTTTTAGAAAGAAAGTAATGCAGTTGAATGTTTGAAATGGCCTCAATCCCATTTATGATAGATGATAATCCATTGGGAGTAGTGTGAAGAATATTAAGATCAAAAGTTTAACATTTTATCCACACTTAAGAAACACATAATGTGTTTAGGACAGGAACCATTATCCTTATGTATTTTACAGCTCATCAGATCAGTACATGCTGGATTGTATGCTGTATAGGGAAGGTTCTGGGCCTGACCAGGACAGACTTATTTAAAGGTTCTGGGCCTGACCAGGACAGACTTATTTAAAGGTTCTGGGCCTGACCAGGACAGACTTATTTAAAGGTTCTGGACCTGACCCGGACAGACTTATTTAAAGTTTCTGGGCCTGACCCGGACAGACTTATTTAAAGGTTCTGGGCCTGACCCGGACAGACCTATTTAATGATTCTGGACCTGACCAGGACAGACTTATTTAAAGGTTCTGAACCTGACCTGGACAGACCTATTTAAAGGTTTTTGGCCTGACCCGGACAGACTTATTTAATGATTCTGGACCTGACCAGGACAGACTTATTTAAAGGTTTTGGGCCTGACCCGGACAGACTTATTTAATGATTCTGGACCTGACCAGGACAGACTTGTTTAAAGGTTTTGGGCCTGACCCGGACAGACTTATTTAATGATTCTGGACCTGACCAGGACAGACTTATTTAAAGGTTCTGGACCTGACCAGGACAGACTTATATAAAGGTTTTGGGCCTGACCCGGACAGACTTATTTAATGGTTCTGGACCTGACCAGGACAGACTTATTTAAAGGTTTTGGACCTGACCAGGACAGACTTATTCAAAGGTTTTGGGCCTGATTTATTCAAAGCAAATCAGCCAGAAACACTTCAAGTTCATATTCATATTCTGATCATTGGTTCTGTTTGATTCTGTTCAGTCAGGTTCTGTTTTATTCAGCCTGTTTCAGTTCTGCTCTGTTCACCCTATTTCAGTTCTGCTGATTGGTTCGGTTCCGCCTTGTTCTATTCTGTTCCTCTCAGATATGCTTAGTTCACTACAGTTCCAGTTTCCTAAGAGTCATGTTGATGTTCTTCTGATGTTTCAAAAGGGAAGCAATGCTATTTTTAGCCCTGGACGTGTTCCTCTCAACCAAGAATAAGTAAATGAAGACTGCAAATGACAGACGGTAAAAATATTATAGTCTAAGGAATGTCTCCAGTCAGTGATTACATTAATAAATGTGTAAGCTGTCCTTTACCTTGCTAGAAAGAAACATGAATCCGACTTAAACACATTAATATTCACGTTACTTGGGCTTTCTGGTTCAGCTCTACATCACAAAAGGTGATTTTCCTTTTTCCCAGAACTGGAATGATCCATCAACACGTTAAACCTCCAGGTGTGCCAAGCTGATGTTTAGCTGTTGAACACGCCCCCAGCAGACGTATGCAGAGTAGCTAGTTGCCATGGCTTCAAAAAGAAGGAATTAGCATATCTTGTTTCCTACACGTGTATTTCATATCGAACTACTTTTTTATTTATGTCTTTATTTGTGTCAATATCTCTGGGTAATTAGCGTGAATTGCTCACTGAGCAAACATCTCTGTGCTGTCCTTTCTGCATGTGTCCCCAGGTAATATCCATGAATAAATGATGAGCTTCCTTCATTACCGAGCAGTCACGTAACTCTAATGAAGCGCTCTAACAGTAACCTTAATATGGCCTCATTATTATGGTCATTATGAATACACACATGTTCAGATTACACAAGTCCACCCCGTCTCTGCTGCGTTACAAATTCCCTGTCGTCACAATAGGCCTGTACTGCTTTGGAGGCCATAGTTGTGTGCTAGATATGTCTCTGTACAATCTGGTTTCTGTACAGTCTGGTCTCTGTACAGTCTGGTCTAATTTGTTCTGTGTTCAACATTACTTGTCTGTCTGTCTGTGTGTGCGTGTGTCTATCTTAATGCACGTGTGTGTTTGTGTGGAGAGAAAAGTCAATGTTAAACAGGCTGCTGTTGAGAATGTTGGATCCATAAAGATGTGAATCTGGTTGTTAAATGTTTCTTTACAAGTTTACAATTTGGATGGTGGATGATGTATACTGGCATTTATATGGTGAAGGATGTATACTGGCATTATATGGTGGAGGATGTATACTGGCATTATATGGTGGAGGATGTATACTGGCATTATATGGTGGAGGATGTATACTGGCATTATATGGTGAACGACATATACTGGCATTATATGGTGGATGATGTATACTGGCATTATATGGTGGATGATGTATACTGGCATTATATGGTGGATGATGTATACTGGCATTATATGGTGGAGGATGTATACTGGCATTATATGGTGGAGGATGTATACTGGCATTATATGGTGGATGATGTATACTGGCATTTATATGGTGGATGATGTATACTGGCATTATATGGTGAACGACATATACTGGCATTATATGGTGAACGATGTATACTGGCATTATATGGTGGATGATGTATACTGGCATTATATGGTGAACGACATATACTGGCATTATATGGTGAACGACATATACTGGCATTATATGGTGGAGGATGTATACTGGCATTATATGGTGGAGGATGTATACTGGCATTATATGGTGGAGGATGTATACTGGCATTTATATGGTGAACGACATATACTGGCATTAAAGCAATATGCTTGAAAAGTTTAGATTTAAAATAAAATAAAGCATAGATTTTTAGTTTTTGTTTCAGGCCATTTGTGTACATATTGATTTTGTTTAATGACACGTCTAATTCTCAGTCCAGGCAATTTAAAGCACAATAGTATCTAGACAAGTCCAGATTATTTTTAATCATTGTAATAACAAAAACTTGTTTTTGGTCACATATTAGGTTAAGATTTTAAACCTTAGTTTTGAGTATATTTGCAAATGAAGAGCAGATGTATTTCTGTCCCATTAGTATTGGGACACTTTATATACCTATAAATTAAATGAAGAGCAGATGTATTTCTGTCCCATTAGTATTGGGACACTTTATATACCTATAAATTAAATGAAGAGCAGATGTATTTCTGTCCCATTAGTATTGGGACACTTTATATACCTATAAATTAAATGAAGAGCAGATGTATTTCTGTCCCATTAGTATTGGGACACTTTATAACTTTATATACTTATACATTACTGAAGGCACCAGTGGATTCTGCAGGGTTGACAACTCCCACATAACGTAGGTGGCTGGGAAATAAAAGAAACACGTCTAATACAACTTGCTTTGCATGTAAACCCGCATCTTCTTTCTCTCTCAGCGTCCAATTTCATGGTGTGTCTTGTTTATTTTCTGAAGATGTTCAGCTCTTTACCAAACAATTCAAATTTGATTTGCAGCAATATGATGTTAAATACGGTTGGCGGAGTTAAGCCAGCGTTATCAGTGAGAGGAACAGAGCCATAACAAGAGGACCCCACCCCCCCATCTCTCCTAAATGCTTCTGCTCATCCAGGGGTAAAATGACTTCTAGCTTCAGGTCTTGTTTATTTGCTGGTGTGTTTGTGCGCATGCAGAAAGAGACAAAGCAGAACCGAAGAGGTAAATAACCAATAATGTAGATAACAGAGATTATTCACTCACTGCTTTGATAGTTTCAGAGGTCTAAGAGAAGAGGGGTTAAAAAGAGATTGATATATGGCGAGTTTAAAGAGACAGCAAGAAATACAACCAGGAAGGAAGTGTTATAGACAGAGAGAGGAGAAAAGACAAAGGCAGGCTTTAAAAAGAGATGGAGAGGTTAAGGCCAGAGAGAGGGGGGTTAAAGTGGTGACCTTCTTTCTTGTGAAGCAATCAATCATCTAACCTGGAACTCTAATGACATCCTGGCTATGTAGTTTCCTAGGCGACCGGGAAACAAAGTAGTTCCCTAGGAGACAGAGCACCATTTGGGCAGGCTACTATTGTAGGACATGGAATTCAAGTGGAAGGACTTACAGCTAACATTATGAATGGTTTAGTTCCCCTACACAATAATGTGGCACATTTAATTCAAATACCGTTATGGTATATCAGAAGGTTTATGAACATAGTGTGGTTCTGTTTCCTATGGCATATCAGAAGGTTTATGGACATAGTGTGGTTGTGTTTCCTATGGCATATCAGAAGGTTTATGAACATAGTGTGGTTGTGTTTCCTATGGCATATCAGAAGGTTTATGAACATAGTGTGGTTGTGTTTCCTATGGCATATCAGAAGGTTTATGAACATAGTGTGGTTGTGTTTCCTATGGTATATCAGAAGGTTTATGAACATAGTGTGGTTGTGTTTCCTATGGCATATCAGAAGGTTTATGAACATAGTGTGGTTGTGTTTCCTATGGCATATCAGAAGGTTTATGAACATAGTGTGGTTGTGTTTCCTATGGCATATCAGAAGGTTTATGAACATAGTGTGGTTGTGTTTCCTATGGTATATCAGAAGGTTTATGGACATAGTGTGGTTGTGTTTCCTATGGCATATCAGAAGGTTTATGGACATAGTGTGGTTGTGTTTCCTATGGCATATCAGAAGGTTTATGGACATAGTGTGGTTGTGTTTCCTATCGTCTGGCCACATTCATAACCTGCATGCTACTGCTTCACTGAATAATTTGATCCGTAACCTCTGTCTCCACGGTCCCCATCTCTTATGCAACTTACCAATTCAAATAACCTGTTTCAAAGGTGAGAGCAGCAACACTTCAAGCGGAGGAGGTTGTTTCACAGAACTCAACGTGAAACCAGTATTCTTTGGAATAATTCGAATAAGAGCATGAGACTGCCAGGGTCAAATGTTTAACATGTAATTGGTACAAAGGAAGCCGTCATTCCATTTCCCAGTTGTGTCCTTGTGAGTTTGAGTCCCGAGACAACGTCGTGAAGTATTGAGCTGTGATGATGGTTCGCTGTCCTCCTCCCCAACAGGCTGTGATAGTTGACGTAGCTTCAGCAGTGAAACAAATTGAAGCAATCAGCAGGCGATGCAGAGCCACACGGCCTGGGAGAATCAGCGGCCAATAACATGCAACGTCGAAAAGAGCAATGCGCCTCTTCCTGTTCTCCCTGGGCACAGAGACAAGTGTTCACGTTGATGACATGGGGAATCATTAGCATAATGCTCATGGTTAAGATCGATTAGCATAATGTTCATGGTTAGGATCGGTTAGCATAATGCTCATGGTTAGGATCGATTAGCATAATGCTCATGGTTAGGATCGATTAGCATAATGCTCATGGTTAGGATCGATTAGCACAATGCTCATGGTTAGGATCGATTAGCATAATGCTCATGGTTAGGATCGATTAGCATAATGCTCATGGTTAGGATCGATTAGCATAATGCTCATGGTTAGGATCGATTAGCACAATGCTCATGGTTAGGATCGATTAGCATAATGCTCATGGTTAGGATCGATTAGCACAATGCTCATGGTTAGGATCGATTAGCACAATGCTCATGGTTAGGATCGATTAGCACAATGCTCATGGTTAGGATCGATTAGCACAAGGCTCATGGTTAGGATCGATTAGCACAAGGCTCATGGTTAGGATCGATTAGCACAAGGCTCATGGTTAGGATCGATTAGCACAATGCTCATGGTTAGGATCGATTAGCACAAGGCTCATGGTTAGGATCGATTAGCACAATGCTCATGGTTAGGATCGATTAGCACAATGCTCATGGTTAGGATCGATTAGCACAATGCTCATGGTTAGGATCGATTGGCAAGGAAATTAATTAAAAGTGTTGCACAACTTTGTGGTATGTCGTGTCTGTACATTTGAAGTGTATCAACCTGCATCTAACACCAGGGATTAAAGAGACAAGACTGTAGACACCCACCAGAGGAACCTTATCCAGAACAACATCAGCAATACACAATCAATATCTTTGATACCAGACACTTTTTAGGAGGTTCGCTGATTCAAGGCAACATGCACTAAAACCATTACGTTTTCTACAACCCTATATTATGTGACCATTTGCAATGGGGACCTGGGAAGAAACTTCGGGATTGAACCCGTCATACATATGAAGCAATGGGGACCTGGGTAGAAGCTTGGGAATGAACCCATCATACATATGAAGCAACAGGGACCTGGGTAGAAGCTGGGGGATTGAACCCATCATACATATGAAGCAACAGGGACCTGGGTAGAAGCTGGGGGATTGAACCCATCATACATATGAAGCAACAGGGACCTGGGTAGAAGCTTGGGGATTGAACCCATCATACATATGAAGCAACAAGGACCTGGGTAGAAGCTTGGGATTGAACCCATCATACATATGAAGCAGGGACCTGGGTAGAAGCTTGGGGATTGAACCCATCATACATATGAAGCAACCTGGGTAGAAGCTTGGGGATTGAACCCATCATACATATGAAGCAACCTGGGTAGAAGCTTGGGGATTGAACCCATCATACATATGAAGCAACCTGGGTAGAAGCTTGGGGATTGAACCCATCATACATATGAAGCAACAGGGACCTGGGTAGAAGCTGGGGGATTGAACCCATCATACATATGAAACAGGACCTGGGTAGAAGCTTGGGGATTGAACCCATCATACATATGAAGCAACAGGGACCTGGGTAGAAGCTGGGGATTGAACCCATCATACATATGAAGCAACAGGGACCTGGGTAGAAGCTGGGGATTGAACCCATCATACATATGAAGCAACAGGGACCTGGGTAGAAGCTGAAGCAACAGGGACCTGGGTGGGGATTGAACCCATCATACATATGAAGCAACGGGGACCTGGGGAGAAGCTGGGGGATTGAACCCATCATACATATGAAGCACAGGGACCTGGGTAGAAGCTTGGGGATTGAACCCATCATACATATGAAGCAACCTGGGTAGAAGGGACCTACATATGAAGCAACAGGGACCTGAAGGTAGAAGCTGGGGATTGAACTCATCGTACATATGAAGCAACAGGGACCTGGGAGAAGCTGGGGGATTGAACCCATCATACGTATGAAGCAACGGGGACCTGGGGAGAAGCTGGGGGATTGAACCCATCATACATATGAAGCAACAGGGACCTGGGTAGAAGCTTGGGATTGAACCCATCATACATATGAGGCTACAGGGACCTGGGTAGAAGCTTGGGGATTGAACCCATCATACATATGAAGCAACCTGGGTAGAAGCTTGGGGATTGAACCCATCATATATATGAAGCAACCTGGGTAGAAGCTTGGGGATTGAACTCATCGTACATATGAAGCAACGGGGACCTGGGGAGAAGCTTGAAATCTGCACACTAATCCACAAAGTCAACCAACTTTCAACTAGACCCATTTAGTTATTATGTATTAGGTTTAGTTCTTATTTATCAGATAGACTTTTAGAATTTGTTTATGTGGATGGCCTGTCTTCAGACAGGAAGAGCCATGAGAGTATCATGAGGAAGATATATGAGAGTATCATGAGGAAGAGATAAGAGAGTATCACGAGGAAGAGATATGAGAGTATCATAAGGAAGAGATATGAGAGTATCATGAGGAAGAAATATAAGAGTATCATGAGGAAGAGATATGAGAGTATCATGAGGAAGAGATATGAGAGTATCATGAGGAAGAGATATAAGAGTATCATGAGGAAGAGATATGAGAGTATCATGAGAAAGAGATATGAGAGTATCACGAGAAAGAGATATGAAAGTATCATGAGGAAGAGATATGAGAGTATCACGAGGAAGAGATATAAGAGTATCATGAGGAAGAGATATGAGAGTATCATGAGGAAGAGATATGAGAGTATCATGAGGAAGAGATATGAGAGTATCATGAGGAAGAGATATGAGAGTATCATGAGGAAGAGATATGAGAGTATCATGAGGAAGAGATATGAGAGTATCATGAGGAAGAGATATGAGAGTATCATAAGGAAGAAGAGTTTTAAGAGTATCATGAGGAAGGAAGAGATATGAGAGTATCATGAGGAAGAGATACAAGAGTATCATGAAGAGAAGAGAGTATCATGAGGAAGAGAGTATCATGAGGAAGAGATCATGAGGAAGAGATATAAGAGTATCATGAGGAAGAGATATGAGAGTATCATGAGGAAGAGAGTATCATGAGGAAGAGATATAAGAGTATCATGAGGAAGAGATATAAGAGTATCATGAGGAAGAGATATAAGAGTATCATGAGGAAGAGATATAAGAGTATCATGAGGAAGAGATATAAGAGTATCATGAGGAAGAGATATAAGAGTATCATGAGGAAGAGATATGAGAGTATCATGAGGAAGAGCTATGAGAGTATCATGAGGAAGAGTTTTAAGAGTATCATGAGGAAGAGATATAAGAGTATCATGAGGAAGAGATATGAGAGTATCATGAGGAAGAGATATGAGAGTATCATGAGGAAGAGTATCATATCATGAGGAAGAGATATAAGAGTATCATGAGGAAGGAAGAGATATGAGAGTATCATGAAGGAAGAGTATCATGAGGAAGAGTATCATGAGGAAGAGAAGAGTATCATATCATGAGGAAGAGATATGAGAGTATCATGAGGAAGAGATATGAGAGTATCATGAGGAAGAGATAAGAGTATCATGAGGAAGAGATATGAGAGTATCATGAGGAAGAGATATAAGAGTATCATGAAGAGAAGAGTATCATGAGGAAGGAAGAGTATCATGAGGAAGAGATATGAGAGTATCATGAGAGTATCATGAGGAGATATATGAGAGTATCATGAGGAAGAGAGTATAAGAGTATCATGAGGTATCAAGGAGCTAGAGTATATGAGAGTATCATGAGGAAGATATGAGAGTATCATGAGGAAGGAAGAGATATGAGAGTATCATGAGGAAGAGGAGTATCATGAGGAAGAGCTATAAGAGTATCATGAGGAAGAGATATGAGTATCATGAGGAAGAGAAGAGATGAGGAAGATAAGAGTATCATGAGGAAGGAAGAGTATCATGAGGAAGAGATATGAGAGTATCATGAGGAAGAGATAAGAGTATCATGAGGAAGAGATATGAGAGTATCATGAGGAAAGATATGTGAGAGTATCATGAGGAAGAGAGTATCATGAGGAAGAGATAGAGAGTATCATGAGGAAGAGATATGAAGTATCATGAGGAAGAGATATGAGAGTATCATGAGGAAGAGATATGAGAGTATCATGAAGGAAGAGTATCATGATGAGAGTATCATGAGGAAGAGATATAAGAGTATCATGAGGAAGAGATAAGAGTATCATGAGGAAGAGTAAGAGTATCATGAGGAAGAGAAGAGTATCATGAGGAAGAGATATGAGAGTATCATGAGGAAGAGATATATCATGAGGAAGAGATATAAGAGTATCATGAAGGAGATATATGAGAGTATCATGAGGAAGAGATATGAGAGTATCATGAGGAGGAAGAGAGTATCATATGAGAGTATCATGAGGAAGAGATATGAGAGTATCATGAGGAAGAGCTATAAGAGTATCGTGAGGAAGAGATATGAGAGTATCGTGAGGAAGAGATATGAGAGTATCATGAGGAAGAGCTATGAGAGTATCATGAGGAAGAGATATGAGAGTATCATGAGGAAGAGATATGAGAGTATCATGAGGAAGAGATATAAGAGTATCATGAGGAAGAGATATGAGAGTATCATGAGGAAGAGATATGAGAGTATCATGAGGAAGAGATATGAGAGTATCATGAGGAAGAGCTAGAGAGTATATGAGGAAGAGAGTATCATGAGGAAGAGATGAGAGTATCGTGAGGAAGATATATGAGAGTATCATGAGGAAAGAGTATCATGAGGAAGAGATAGAGTATCATGAGGAAGAGATATGAGAGTATCATGAGGAAGAGATATGAGAGTATCATGAGGAAGAGATATGAGAGTATCATGAGGAAGAGATATGAGAGTATCATGAGGAAGATATATAAGAGTATCATGAGGAAGAGATAGAAGAGTATCATGAGGAAGAGATATAAGAGTATCATGAGGAAGATCTGTCACTTGCCCCCTCCTACTCTTCTCCATCTCTCTAACCTCTCAGTTCCCAGATCCCTCAGCATGGTAATGGGCCAGCTGTGAGTAACAGCTGTTATCTCTGCTGGTGATGTTGTCTCATTCCCGCATGGCTGTTCTGAGGACACGTAAAGGGGAGCAGAACAGAACCGAGGAAAGCCCCAGAACATTGGCTCCTATGCCCAGAGCCAAGAAGCAGGGCTGTCCTTGAAGTAATACTGACACTTCAGACTAGCAAACAAACACCTGACTGCAGTCATCTTCAAATGCATTTTTATATAGGTATATCATTATTTGTGAAAACATTTCCTATGGTTCTTGAAGCTTTTTTGATTATTAAAAAATTGTTTTAGTTAGCTGCAATTCAGTGTCCAACATTGTGGGTATGGTGTTCAGAAAAGGAAACGTGTTGAAGATCTTGTGAAGGGAAGAGTCTGGGGAAGATTGTGGGATGAGAAATAACCCCTCTAGTTAGACTACAGTTGACCAATCAGGACCCACTGAGGCCCCTCTAGTAGACTACAGTTGACCAATCAGGGCCCACTGAGGCCCCTC
Source organism: Dallia pectoralis (assembly GCA_029465975.1). Lineage (NCBI taxonomy): Eukaryota > Metazoa > Chordata > Actinopteri > Esociformes > Umbridae > Dallia > Dallia pectoralis. The sequence continues at coordinate 766,008 of CM055739.1, read as the reverse complement.
TAGTAGACTACAGTTGACCAATCAGGACTCACTGAGGCCCCTCTAGTAGACTACAGTTGACCAATCAGGGCCCACTGAGGCGCCTCTAGTAGACTACAGTTGACCAATCAGGGCCCACTGAGGCCCCTCTAGTAGACTACAGTTGACCAATCAGGGCCCACTGAGGCCCCTCTAGTAGACTACAGTTGACCAATCAGGGCCCACTGAGGCCCCTCTAGTAGACTACAGTTGACCAATCAGGGCCCACTGAGGCGCCTCTAGTAGACTACAGTTGACCAATCAGGGCCCACTGAGGCCCCTCTAGTAGACTACAGTTGACCAATCAGGGCCCACTGAGGCGCCTCTAGTAGACTACAGTTGACCAATCAGGGCCCACTGAGGCCCCTCTAGTAGACTACAGTTGACCAATCAGGACTTACTGAGGCCCCTCTAGTAGACTACAGTTGACCAATCAGGGCCCACTGAGGCCCCTCTAGTAGACTACAGTTGACCAATCAGGAGGCCCCCCACTACAGTTGACCAATCAGGGCCCACTGAGGCCTCTAGTAGACTACAGTTGACCAATCAGGGCCCACTGAGGCGCCTCAGGACTACCCACTGAGGCCCCTCTAGTAGACTACAGTTGACCAATCAGGGCCCACTGAGGCCCCTCTAGTAGACTACAGTTGACCAATCAGGGCCCACTGAGGCCCCCTCTAGTAGACTACAGTTGACCAATCAGGGCCCACTGAGGCCTCTCTAGTAGACTACAGTTGACCAATCAGGGCCCACTGAGGCGCCTCTAGTAGACTACAGTTGACCAATCAGGGCCCACTGAGGCCCCTCTAGTAGACTACAGTTGACCAATCAGGGCTCACTGAGGACCCTCTAGTAGACTACAGTTGACCAATCAGGACTCACTGAGGCCCCTCTAGTAGACTACAGTTGACCAATCAGGGCCCACTGAGGCCCCTCTAGTAGACTACAGTTGACCAATCAGGGCCCACTGAGGCCCCTCTAGTAGACTACAGTTGACCAATCAGGACTCACTGAGGCCCCTCTAGTAGACTACAGTTGACCAATCAGGGCCCACTGAGGCGCCTCTAGTAGACTACAGTTGACCAATCAGGGCCCACTGAGGCCCCTCTAGTAGACTACAGTTGACCAATCAGGGCCCACTGAGGCGCCTCTAGTAGACTACAGTTGACCAATCAAGGCCCACTGAGGCCCCTCTAGTAGACTACAGTTGACCAATCAGGGCCCACTGAGGCCCCTCTAGTAGACTAAAGTTGACCAATCAGGGCCCACTGAGGCGCCTCTAGTAGACTACAGTTGACCAATCAAGGCCCACTGAGGACCCTCTAGTAGACTACAGTTGACCAATCAGGGCCCACTGAGGCCCCTCTAGTAGACTACAGTTGACCAATCAGGGCTCACTGAGGCCCCTCTAGTAGACTACAGTTGACCAATCAGGGCCCACTGAGGCCCCTCTAGTAGACTAGACTACAGTTGACCAATCAGGGCCCACTGAGGCCCCTCTAGTAGACTACAGTTGACCAATCAGGGCCCACTGAGGCCCCTCTAGTAGACTACAGTTGACCAATCAGGACCCTCTTGAAGACTTTTTAGTAGGAGTTACTCAAAAAGAGTTTGCTTTGTCGTTGTAATCTTCAGAAAATATATATTTTTCTTCTATTTCTTCTATTTCTATTTTTATTTCTTATGAGAGCATATTGTACATAAAGATGAGTCAGGTTTGCGGCAGTTCTCTGACCCTGGCCTTGTCTTGGGAGATGTTATTTCACTCAACATATACTTGTTTTTTAATAAGTTCTGTGCCTACGCAGAAATCCACATCATATATATGCTCACATTCACACATTTACCTTTTGAGAAATGTAAAGCTTTGTGTCCATGTGGAAGTAGAACTCATATGGTGGTCATTTCAAACTTTTATTTTTGTATTAAATATATAGTTGGAATGAATGTAATTACTTTATTCTATGTACTTTTAACTATTGTGTTGTGTGTCCCAGCTATCTGTCTACTATTGTGTTGTGTGTCCCAGCTATCTGTCTACTATTGTGTTGTGTGTCCCAGCTATCTGTCTGCTATTGTGTTGTGTGTCCCATCTATCTGTCTGCTATTGTGTTGTGTGTCCCAGCTATCTGTCTACTATTGTGTTGTGTGTCCCAGCTATCTGTCTACTATTGTGTTGTGTGTACCAGCTATCTGTCTGCTATTGTGTTGTGTGTCCCATCTATCTGTCTACTATTGTGTTGTGTGTCCCATCTATCTGTCTACTATTGTGTTGTGTGTCCCATCTATCTGTCTACTATTGTGTTGTGTGTCCCAGCTATCTGTCTGCTATTGTGTTGTGTGTCCCATCTATCTGTCTGCTATTGTGTTGTGTGTCCCATCTATCTGTCTACTATTGTGTTGTGTGTCCCATCTATCTGTCTGCTATTGTGTTGTGTGTGCTATCTGTCTACTATTGTGTTGTGTGTCCCATCTATCTGTCTACTATTGTGTTGTGTGTCCCATCTATCTGTCTGCTATTGTGTTGTGTGTCCCAGCTATCTGTCTGCTATTGTGTTGTGTGTCCCCATCTATCTGTCTACTATTGTGTTGTGTGTCCCATCTATCTGTCTACTATTGTGTTGTGTGTCCCATCTATCTGTCTGCTATTGTGTTGTGTGTCCCAGCTATCTGTCTGCTATTGTGTTGTGTGTCCCAGCTATCTGTCTGCTATTGTGTTGTGTGTCCCAGCTATCTGTCTGCTATTGTGTTGTGTGTCCCATCTATCTGTCTGCTATTGTGTTGTGTGTCCCATCTATCTGTCTGCTATTGTGTTGTGTGTCCCATCTATCTGTCTGCTATTGTGTTGTGTGTCCCATCTATCTGTCTACTATTGTGTTGTGTGTCCCATCTATCTGTCTACTATTGTGTTGTGTGTCCCAGCTATCTGTCTACTATTGTGTTGTGTGTCCCAGCTATCTGTCTACTATTGTGTTGTGTGTCCCATCTATCTGTCTACTATTGTGTTGTGTGTCCCATCTATCTGTCTACTATTGTGTTGTGTGTCCCAGCTATCTGTCTACTATTGTGTTGTGTGTCCCATCTATCTGTCTACTATTGTGTTGTGTGTCCCATCTATCTGTCTGCTATTGTGTTGTGTGTCCCATCTATCTGTCTACTATTGTGTTGTGTGTCCCAGCTATCTGTCTGCTATTGTGTTGTGTGTCCCATCTATCTGTCTACTATTGTGTTGTGTGTCCCATCTATCTGTCTGCTATTGTGTTGTGTGTCCCATCTATCTGTCTACTATTGTGTTGTGTGTCCCAGCTATCTGTCTACTATTGTGTTGTGTGTCCCATCTATCTGTCTGCTATTGTGTTGTGTGTCCCAGCTATCTGTCTGCTATTGTGTTGTGTGTCCCATCTATCTGTCTACTATTGTGTTGTGTGTCCCAGCTATCTGTCTACTATTGTGTTGTGTGTCCCATCTATCTGTCTACTATTGTGTTGTGTGTCCCATCTATCTGTCTGCTATTGTGTTGTGTGTCCCATCTATCTGTCTGCTATTGTGTTGTGTGTCCCAGCTATCTGTCTGCTATTGTGTTGTGTGTCCCATCTATCTGTCTACTATTGTGTTGTGTGTCCCAGCTATCTGTCTACTATTGTGTTGTGTGTCCCATCTATCTGTCTACTATTGTGTTGTGTGTCCCATCTATCTGTCTGCTATTGTGTTGTGTGTCCCATCTATCTGTCTACTATTGTGTTGTGTGTCCCATCTATCTGTCTACTATTGTGTTGTGTGTCCCATCTATCTGTCTGCTATTGTGTTGTGTGTCCCATCTATCTGTCTGCTATTGTGTTGTGTGTCCCAGCTATCTGTCTACTATTGTGTTGTGTGTCCCATCTATCTGTCTACTATTGTGTTGTGTGTCCCCATCTATCTGTCTACTATTGTGTTGTGTGTCCCAGCTATCTGTCTACTATTGTGTTGTGTGTCCCAGCTATCTGTCTACTATTGTGTTGTGTGTCCCATCTATCTGTCTGCTATTGTGTTGTGTGTCCCATCTATCTGTCTACTATTGTGTTGTGTGTCCCAGCTATCTGTCTACTATTGTGTTGTGTGTCCCAGCTATCTGTCTGCTATTGTGTTGTGTGTCCCAGCTATCTGTCTGCTATTGTGTTGTGTGTCCCAGCTATCTGTCTTAGAAGCACTAACTGTAAGTCTGTCAGGATAAGACCGACTCCTAATGACTAAAATGTAAATGTAATAATAGAACACAGAAATGGTTGGCTGATTGAATGCCAATAGTTAATTGAGTTCACATGGACAGGACAACTGAGTCCTTGATTAAATGTCATTACCATTAACAGATAGACACACACGCGTGTAAACACAATCACACACACACACAGAGACACCAACACACACCCAAGGAATTCTCGTTCAAGTTGAGAATACGGAGATTAAAAAGTGATAGAAATGATATCTACCTCATTTTGGTGTGTTTGGCCGTGGAGCCCCAATACTGCAGAAGACATTGAGCCATCAACTAGCTTGAACAAGGACGTGTTCATTGAATGGAGGCATTTGTGAAGTGATTAACCCTGTTTTATAAGCATTAAGCTTCTGCCACTTGAGCACCAATAAGGGGTGGCTTTTAAAAAAACATTCATCCACATCTGTTGCCTAATTGTCCTATAACTTACTTTGATGGCATTTTCAGGCCTAATTTAAATAGACGATTACTTCTCACAAAGCTGAATCTGCCTCGAATGTTAATCACATAAACCTCATTATTCATTAATATTTTACCAGAACTAAAGAGCCTACAAAAGTGAAGTTTCGATATTTAAAATAAAACATGAAGAATCCTAAAATGTTCAGGATGACTATACCTCAACTATCCTTTACTTATAGACTATATCTCAACTATCCTTTACTTATAGACTATATCTCAACTATCCTTTACTTATAGACTATACCGCAACTGTCCTTTACTTATAGACTATACCTCAACTATCCTTTACTTATAGACTATAACTCAACTGTCCTTTAATTATCGACTATACCTCAACTATGCTTTACTTATGGACTATACCTCAACTATCCTTTAATTATAGACTATACCTCAACTATCCTTTACTTATAGACTATACCTCAACTATCCTTTAATTATAGACTATACCTCAACTATCCTTTACTTATAGACTATACCTCAACTGTCCTTTACTTATAGACTATACCTCAACTATCCTTTAATTATAGACTATACCTCAACTGTCCTTTACTTATAGACTATACCTCAACTATCCTTTACTTATAGACTATACCTCAACTATCCTTTACTTATAGACTATACCTCAACTGTCCTTTACTTATAGACTATACCTCAACTGTCCTTTACTTATAGACTTTACCTCAACTATCCTTTACTTATATACTATACCTCAACTGTCCTTTACTTATAGACTATACCTCAACTATCCTTTACTTATATACTATACCTCAACTGTCCTTTACTTATAGACTATACCTCAACTATCCTTTACTTATAGACTATACCTCAACTATCCTTTACTTATAGACTATAACTCAACTGTCCTTTAATTATCGACTATACCTCAACTATCCTTTACTTATAGACTATGCCTCAACTGTCCTTTACTTATAGACTATACCTCAACTATCCTTTACTTATAGACTATACAAAACTATCCTTTACTTATAGACTATACCGCAACAATCCTTTAATTATAGACTATACCTCAACTATCCTTTACTTATAGACTATACCTCAACTATACTTTACTTATAGACTATACCTCAACTATCCTTTACTTATTGACTATACCTCAACTGTCCTTTACTTATAGACTATACCTCAACTATCCTTTACTTATAGACTATACCTCAACTATCCTTTACTTGTAGACTATACCTCAACTATCCTTTAATTATAGACTATAACTCAACTGTTCTTTAATTATCGACTATACCTCAACTATCCTTTACTTATAGACTATACCTCAACTATCCTTTACTTATATACTATACCTCAACTGTCCTTTACTTATAGACTATACCTCAACTATCCTTTACTTATATACTATACCTCAACTGTCCTTTACTTATAGACTATACCTCAACTATCCTTTACTTATAGACTATACCTCAACTATCCTTTACTTATAGACTATAACTCAACTGTCCTTTAATTATCGACTATACCTCAACTATCCTTTACTTGTAGACTATACCTCAACTATCCTTTAATTATAGACTATACCTCAACTATCCTTTACTTATAGACTATGCCTCAACTGTCCTTTACTTATAGACTATACCTCAACTATCCTTTACTTATAGACTATACAAAATTATCCTTTACTTATAGACTATACCGCAACAATCCTTTAATTATAGACTATACCTCAACTATCCTTTACTTATAGACTATACCTCAACTATACTTTACTTATAGACTATACCTCAACTATCCTTTACTTATAGACTATACCTCAACTGTCCTTTACTTATAGGATATACCTCAACTATCCTTTACTTATAGACTATAACTCAACTGTTCTTTAATTATCGACTATACCTCAACTATCCTTTACGTATAGACTATACCTCAACTATCCTTTACTTATATACTATACCTCAACTGTCCTTTACTTATAGACTATACCTCAACTATCCTTTACTTATATACTATACCTCAACTGTCCTTTACTTATAGACTATACCTCAACTATCCTTTACTTATAGACTATACCTCAACTATCCTTTACTTATAGACTATAACTCAACTGTCCTTTAATTATCGACTATACCTCAACTATCCTTTACTTGTAGACTATACCTCAACTATCCTTTAATTATATACTATACCTCAACTATCCTTTACTTATAGACTATAACTCAACTGTCCTTTAATTATCGACTATACCTCAACTATCCTTTACTTATAGACTATACCTCAACTATCCTTTACTTATAGACTATACAAAACTATCCTTTACTTATAGACTATACCGCAACAATCCTTTAATTATAGACTATACCTCAACTATCCTTTACTTATAGACTATACCTCAACTATACTTTACTTATAGACTATACCTCAACTATCCTTTACTTATAGACTATACCTCAACTGTCCTTTACTTATAGACTATACCTCAACTATCCTTTACTTATAGACTATACCTCAACTGTCCTTTACTTATAGACTATACCTCAACTGTCCTTTACTTATAGACTATACGTCAACTATCCTTTAATTATAGACTATACCTCAACTGGCCTTTTCTTATAGACTATACCTCAACTATCCTTTACTTATAGACTATACCTCAACTATCCTTTACTTATAGACTATACCTCAACTGTCCTTTACTTATAGACTTTACCTCAACTATCCTTTACTTATATACTTTACCTCAACTGTCCTTTACTTATAGACTATACCTCAACTATCCTTTACTTATATACTATACCTCAACTGTCCTTTACTTATAGACTATACCTCAACTATCCTTTACTTATAGACTATACCTCAACTATCCTTTACTTATAGACTATAACTCAACTGTCCTTTAATTATCGACTATACCGCAACTATCCTTTACTTATAGACTATACCTCAACTATCCTTTAATTATAGACTATACCTCAACTATCCTTTACTTATAGACTATACCTCAACTGTCCTTTACTTATAGACTATACCTCAACTGTCCTTTACTTATAGACTATACCTCAACTGTCCTTTACTTATAGGATATACCTCAACTATCCTTTACTTATAGACTATAACTCAACTGTTCTTTAATTATCGACTATACCTCAACTATCCTTTACTTATAGACTATACCTCAACTATCCTTTACTTATAGACTATACCTCAACTATCCTTTACTTATAGACTATACCTCAACTATCCTTTACTTATAGACTATACCTCAATTATCCTTTACTCATAGACTATACCTCAACTGTCCTTTACTTATAGACTATACCTTAACTATCTTTTACTTATAGACTATACCTCAACTGTCCTTTACTTATAGACTATACCTCAACTGTCCTTTACTTATAGACTATAACCTAACTATCCTATATGTTTTTTATATGTTTTTTCACTCACTCAAACATGTAGTTGAAATTGGTCCTCAGAGCTCAACCGACAAATCGTCTTTGTATAGACTCTGCTAATGATATTTAACTGTTACCTTGTCTGCTTGTCCACCTCAGGCTGTTTCACTTTTAATAGCGGCAAATTCTCTTCCGATTACTAGCCTGTGTCACAACATGTATACAAAAACATTTACACTACACAAAACATTTGTGATTAGTAATAATAGAGTTTAAGAATAGTCTTACCTCATATGTCGTTTGCGCATCTTTTTCAACGGATTAGGAATATCTGTAAACTATATATTTGGTTTCTTAAACATCTATAGCAGAGAAATGAGTTGAATGAGTGAAACACAAATCATATAGTTTTTACAAGAGATGTTGAATTTTACATGTGAGTGATTTATATCTATTTTACTGATGGAAGGTAATATTAACTCAGGAAGAGTTATCTGATCACGGATAATTACATTAAATAAGTGTATAGTCGTATCTGCTGTTAAATCCGTACAAATACATATTTAAGATCTTGACCCAACACCAACAGGAATCACACAGCAACAGCAGGCCGTGGCTGACCTGTGAACTTTAGGGTCCTTCCCTGTGACGAAGAGGAAGAGCATAGGGGTCTGGGCAGGAGAAGCTCAGGAGGAGGGTACTGATCCCTGTATTTATGGGTTTGCACCTTCATCACTCTGTCACGCTGTTGCCATGGTAATTAACATTCTATAGATGCCCAGTCATTTTGAACACAAGCTGAACAGGGGCTAATTATGCTAAACGGGAGCTAATTAGCATTTCATCTAAATTACACCAGAGAGGATTGCAAATATGACAACAATACTAAAGTGGCTAATATTTAGTGGAACATATTCTTGGAGGAAGATAGTATTGTGTTATTAAATTTAGTAAAACATAGTATTGTGTTATTAAACTTAGTAAAACATAGTATTGTGTTATTAAACTTAGTAAGATACTTTAGACCCAATTACCATCAGCTCTTATTTTAGAGGAATTGAATGTTCAGTTGAAACTGAACTGGCTGCATATCTCTATGTCTGGCTGCATATCTCTATGTCTGGCTGCATATCTCTATGTCTGGCTGCATATCTCTATGTCTGGCTGCATATCTCTATGTCTGGCTGCATATCTCTATGTCTGGCTGCATATCTCTATGTCTGGCTGCATATCTCTATGTCTGGCTGCATATCTCTATGTCTGGCTGCATATCTCTATGTCTGGCTGCATATCTCTATGTCTGGCTGCATATCTCTATGTCTGGCTGCATATCTCTATGTCTGGCTGCATATCTCTATGTCTGGCTGCATATCTCTATGTCTGGCTGCATATCTCTATGTCTGGCTGCATATCTCTATGTCTGGCTGCATATCTCTATGTCTGGCTGCATATCTCTATGTCTGGCTGCATATCTCTATGTCTGGCTGCATATCTCTATGTCTGGCTGCATATCTCTATGTCTGGCTGCATATCTCTATGTCTGGCTGCATATCTCTATGTCTGGCTGCATCTCTATGTCTGGCTGCATATCTCTATGTCTGGCTGCATATCTCTATGTCTGGCTGCATATCTCTATGTCTGGCTGCATATCTCTATGTCTGGCTGCATATCTCTATGTCTGGCTGCATATCTCTATGTCTGGCTGCATATCTCTATGTCTGGCTGCATATCTCTATTTCTGACTTAAGATCAAGATGACAGGATAAGTGGACAGGATGTGTTTTGTCAAGCTTTCTTACCTCTTACACAAATTTGGTCATGTGCCAGTCTCATAACTGAGCTCTACATCAGTCAGGAACTGGTGCCTGCTTGTGTCCTACATTATAAAGTGTAGAATGAACACAGTCATATTGACTCAATGCCAGAGTTGGAACTCACATAAAATAGTTTGTTATTGTTTTGTCCTCATTGACGGCGTATTTGGTTCACCTGCTGTCACCTCCTACGCTATAATGCTTTTACCCTGTCAGCTGCTTTACTATGTGTGTGTTTTGATATGTGTGTGTGTGTGTGTGTGTGTAACGTGTGTATGTGATGTGTGTGTGTGATTTGTGTGTGTCATTTGTGCATACCTGTCAAGGCCTCTTTGACAGGTAGAGGTGACTCCTAGTGTGTGTCTCAGCTGTGCTACACTACAGAACCCTGCTGGATGACACACACACACACACACATATCACACACACACATATCACACACACACACACATATCACACACACACATATCACACACACACACACATATCACACACACACATATCACACACACACACACACACACACACACATACACACACACATATCACACACACACACACATATCACACAGGCACACACACACACATATCACACACACACACACATATCACACACACACACACTCACAGACACACACACACACACACACACACATACACACACACATATCACACACACACACACATATCACACAGGCACACACACACACATATCACACACACACATATCACACACACACACACATATCACACACACACATATCACACACACACACACACACACATATCACACACACACATATCACACACACACATATCACACACACACACATATCACACACACACACATATCACACACACACATATCACACACACACACACACACACATATCACACACACACATAGCACACACACACATTACACACACACACACACATAACACACACACACACACACACAGGACCAATGATATTAAAGATCACTGTCACGTCTAATAACTCTAACCTCAGTACTCTGATATATAATTATATCTCTAACCTCAGTACTCTGATATATAATTATATCTCTAACCTCAGTACTCTGATATATAATTATATCTCTAACCTCAGTACTCTGATATATAATTATATCTCTAACCTCATATCTCTGATATATAATTATATCTCTAACCTCAGTACTCTGATATATAATTATATCTCTAACCTCAGTACTCTGATATATAATTATATCTCTAACCTCAGTACTCTGATATATAATTATATCTCTAACCTCAGTACTCTGATATATAATTATATCTCTAACCTCAGTACTCTGATATATAATTATATCTCTAACCTCAGTACTCTGATATATAATTATATCTCTAACCTCAGTACTCTGATATATAATTATATCTCTAACCTCATATCTCTGATATATAATTATATCTCTAACCTCAGTACTATGATATATAATTATATCTCTAACCTCAGTACTCTGATATATAATTATATATCTAACCTCAGTACTCTGATATTTAATTATATCTCTAACCTCAGTACTCTGATATATAATTATATCTCTAACCTCAGTACTCTGATATATAATTATATCTCTAACCTCAGTACTATGATATATAATTATAACTCTAACCTCAGTACTCTGATATATAATTATATCTCTAACCTCAGTACTCTGATATATAATTATATCTCTAACCTCATATCTCTGATATATAATTATATCTCTAACCTCAGTACTCTGATATATAATTATATCTCTAACCTCATATCTCTGATATATAATTATATCTCTAACCTCAGTACTCTGATATATAATTATATCTCTAACCTCAGTACTCTGATATATAATTATATCTCTAACCTCATATCTCTGATATATAATTATATCTCTAACCTCAGTACTATGATATATAATTATAACTCTAACCTCAGTACTCTGATATATAATTATATCTCTAACCTCAGTACTCTGATATATAATTATATCTCTAACCTCAGTACTCTGATATTTAATTATATCTCTAACCTCAGTACTCTGATATATAATTATATCTCTAACCTCAGTACTCTGATATATAATTATATCTCTAACCTCAGTACTATGATATATAATTATAACTCTAATCAGTATGATATATAATTATATCTCTAACCTCAGTACTCTGATATATAATTATATCTCTAACCTCATATCTCTGATATATAATTATATCTCTAACCTCAGTACTCTGATATATAATTATATCTCTAACCTCATATCTCTGATATATAATTATATCTCTAACCTCAGTACTCTGATATATAATTATATCTCTAACCTCAGTACTCTGATATATAATTATATCTCTAACCTCAGTACTCTGATATATAATTATATCTCTAACCTCAGTACTATGATATATAATTATAACTCTAACCTCAGTACTCTGATATATAATTATATCTCTAACCTCATATCTCTGATATATAATTATAACTTTAACTAGAACTGCAGTTTTGGGAAAAAGTGTTCTATTTAAGTCACTTTCTCACTATGTCTTAAAGAGTCGATTCAAAATAAAGGACTCGGATCCAGGAATCACATAATTGACTCCATCGAATGCATCGTGGCACTAACCTGGAACATAAAGTAAACGGTAAATAGCTTTTTATTGCTCTTACTGAACTTACTTCAGACCTCTTTCCATAAGGAGATCTGTATGACCGAGTCTCTCAAGATGAAAGCACAGCAGCGATATATATTAGATTATGTATTTTCTTCACAAAGGCAGTGTGCAAACCTGCAGTCAATCTACATTACCCCTTTACTGAGGAAATAGAGCAGAACACATCTGAGTACACCAGCAAGCTATCTACCAAATACAGGTGTGTCTGTGTGTCCAGGGATATACTGTGTATGAGTCCTGAGAGCTAGACCTCATGGGACTGTACTGTCTAGTTGGGGCTATAGAGTCCTAAGGGCTAGACATCAGGGGACTATACTGTCTAGTTGGGGCTATAGAGTCCTGAGAGCTAGACATCAGGGGACTATACTGTCTAGTTGGGGCTATAGAGTCCTGAGGGCTAGACATCAGGGGACTATACTGTCTAGTTGGGGCTATAGAGTCCTGAGAGCTAGACATCAGGGGACTATACTGTCTAGTTGGGGCTATAGAGTCCTGAGAGCTAGACATCAGGGGACTATACTGTCTAGTTGGGGCTATAGAGTCCTGAGGGCTAGACATCAGGGGACTATACTGTCTAGTTGGGGCTATAGAGTCCTAAGGTCTAGACATCAGAGGGCTATACTGTCTAGTTGGGGCTATAGAGTCCTGAGAGCTAGACATCAGGGGACTATACTGTCTAGTTGGGGCTATAGAGTCCTGAGAGCTAGACATCAGGGGACTATACTGTCTAGTTGGGGCTATAGAGTCCTGAGAGCTAGACATCAGGGGACTATACTGTCTAGTTGGGGCTATAGAGTCCTGAGGGCTAGACATCAGGGGACTATACTGTCTAGTTGGGGCTATAGAGTCCTGAGAGCTAGACATCAGGGGACTATACTGTCTAGTTGGGGCTATAGAGTCCTGAGAGCTAGACATCAGGGACTATACTGTCTAGTTGGGGCTATAGAGTCCTGAGGGCTAGACATCAGGGGACTATACTGTCTAGTTGGGGCTATAGAGTCCTGAGAGCTAGACATCAGGGACTATACTGTCTAGTTGGGGCTATAGAGTCCTGAGAGCTAGACATCAGGGACTATACTGTCTAGTTGGGGCTATAGAGTCCTGAGAGCTAGACATCAGGGGACTATACTGTCTAGTTGGGGCTATAGAGTCCTGAGAGCTAGACATCAGGGGACTATACTGTCTAGTTGGGGCTATAGAGTCCTGAGAGCTAGACATCAGGGGACTATACTGTCTAGTTGGGGCTATAGAGTCCTGAGGGCTAGACATCAGGGGACTATACTGTCTAGTTGGGGCTATAGAGTCCTGAGAGCTAGACATCAGGGGACTATACTGTCTAGTTGGGGCTATAGTGAGAATCAGGGAAAGAAAGAAGAACACAGATGGAGAAATTGAGGGTCAAATGTTATTTTTATTATCACTATCTTTCAAAATCTTCCAAATTGTAGTTAAATTCTGTTGTCGCCCATAACAAGATACATTTTTCAGTTCTTATGCAATAACTGTTTTGTATGGTTAAGATGGTTTAAAATGTCAAAAAGTAATTTCTGACAGACCATGAAGCCAGTATTGTGACATGATCATGAGTGTGATGGAACAGAGTGATACATTTAAATTTATGCATAGAAATACAAACACACCGCAAATAACCTGTTTACATGCCACATAGGAACAGAAGTACAATTTGCAGTAATGGAAAGTGGTTTGGTTCTTTTGTGTCTGCCTGGATGAGAACATATGCCAGATGGCTGCTTCTGGGCCATACTAGGTGACTCCACCACACGCCATCCATTTCACCACCCTGCCAGCAACCAGAGCGCTTAGCATTTAAATCAGCGAAGACAGTGATAGAGTGTTTTATCTGATGACAACGCACTGTTCATGTCGTGCAAATGAGACACAGAACAGAAAATGTCCACAATTTAAAAATGGCAGATTCTCCTGAGGAGGGAAATTGTGTAATATGTCATTGAGATGTGCTTTCAGGTTAAGAGGTAAACAAGAAAACAGTCCCACTGTCTGAGAGACAGGCATAACGACAATCAGATTCCCCAAGCAACTGAGGAAACAGACATCACTAGAAACATGCTGAAGACTCTTACCTGAAAACAGACACAGTATTGACATGACAACAGACACAGTATTGACATGAAAACAAATAAAGTATTGACACGAAAACATATACTGTATTGAAAGACAGGAATAAGATTCAAACATGTTTTTACAGAAGGTCAACGTGTTTGGCTAGCATGTATTCACAAAAGGTCTACGTGTTTGGCTAGCATGTTTTCACAGAAGGTCTACGTGTTTGGCTAGCATGTTTTCACAGAAGGTCTACGTTTTTGGCTAGCATGTTTTCACAGAAGGTCTACAGGTTTGGCTAGCATGTTTTCACAGAAGGTCTACGTGTTTGGCTAGCATGTTTTCACAGAAGGTCTACGTGTTTGGCTAGCATGTTTTCTACGTGTTTGGCTAGCATGTTTTCACAGAAGGTCTACGTGTTTGGCTAGCATGTTTTCACAGAAGGTCTACAGGTTTGGCTAGCATGTTTTCAGAAGGTCAGGTTTGGCTAGCATGTTTTCACAGAAGGTCTACGTGTTTGGCTAGCATGTTTTCACAAAAGGTCTACGTGTTTGGCTAGCATGTTTTCACAGAAGGTCTACGAGTTTGGCTAGCATGTTTTCACAGAAGGTCTACGTGTTTGGCTAGCATGTTTTCACAAAAGGTCTATGTGTTTGGCTAGCATGTTTTCACAAAAGGTCTATGTGTTTGGCTAGCATGTTTTCACAGAAGGTCTACGAGTTTGGCTAGCATGTTTTCACAGAAGGTCTACGAGTTTGGCTAGCATGTTTTCACAGAAGGTCAACGTGTTTGGCTAGCATGTTTTCACAGAAGGTCAACGTGTTTGGCTAGCATGTTTTGACAAAAGGTCCAGGTGCTCACATGTTGCTGTCACACACCATAATGGTCTGTTACTCTTGACATGTTTGTGAGTATGTGAGATCCAGAATGAATACATTCCAACTGACAACAGGACTATTGAGCTTAACAGCTAACAGTCTATAGAAGAGAAGTGAATACATTCCAACTGACAATAGCCACACCTTGGTTGTACAAAATAGGGCAGTTCTGCATCCGATGATGTTTCTGAGTTATCAGTGCTGTCTGACAGTGGCATTGTCAGGGATACTACCATATTATGGGATGTAATAGAAGTCTAAGGCTGTCTATTGAGTACCTAAACCCCATCTAAACCCCATCTAAAACATCATATATAACCCCATCTAAACTCCATCTAAACCTGATCTTAGTAGAAAACAAACCAGGCATGTAGGATGTGGGGATTTGATTTAAGCCAAATATGATTCATTTTCCACGCTTCAAATTTAAAGTAAGATTATTAGGGAGTTGGTCTGATGGGAGTCTGATGATGTCATCAGCCTCCTTGTGTTTCAGGAAGATACTGAACAACCGTTTCCTTTCTCTGGCAGCTTGTCAACATAGGACATGTGTGGCAGACAATATCTCTCTGTTTCTGACTCACAGACAAAAACAAACACACTTCCTCACACACACCCTGTTACCTGACAAACACTCACCCTGTTACCTGACAAACACACACACACACACCTATGGATTGTGTTTTTATTAGCCCCAAGGTGTATTTTAACAGATGGTTGATAGTCGTCATCCATGTCTGAATGAGAGTAGTAACAACAATTGATGTTCAGCCTGTTGCCATTATATGACTACCAAAGACTGCCACCCATTAGATGACTACCAAAGACTGCCACCCATTAGATGACTACCAAAGACTGCCACCCATTAGATGACTACCAAAGACTGCCACCCATTAGATGACTACCAAAGACTGCCACCCATTAGATGACTGTACAAAGACTGCCACCCATTATATGACTACCAAAGACTGCCACCCATTAGATGACTACCAAAGACTGCCACCCATTAGATGACTACCAAAGACTGCCACCCATTAGATGACTACCAAAGACTGCCACCAGATATTTTACTAATGCGTACTATCAGAGTGGTCAGATATGGTACTAATGTGTACTACCAGAGTGGTCAGATATTGTACTAAGGTGTACTACCAGAGTGGTCAGATATTATACTAATGTGTACTATCAGAGTGGTCAGATATTGTACTAATGTGTACTATCAGAGTGGTCAGATATTGTACTAATGTGTACTATCAGAGTGGTCAGATATTATACTAATGTGTACTACCAGAGTGGTCAGATATTATACTAATGTGTACTACCAGAGTGGTCAGATATTATACTAATGTGTACTATCAGAGTGGTCAGATATTGTACTAATGTGTACTATCAGTGTGTCAGATATTGTACTAATGTGTACTATCAGAGTGGTCAGATATTGTACTAATGTGTACTACCAGAGTGGTCAGATATTGTACTAATGTGTACTATCAGTGTGTCAGATATTGTACTAATGTGTACTATCAGAGTGGTCAGATATTGTACTAATGTGTACTATCAGAGTGGTCAGATATTGTACTAATGTGTACTATCAGAGTGGTCAGATATTGTACTAATGTGTACTATCAGAGTGGTCAGATATTGTACTAATGTGTACTATCAGTGTGTCAGATATTGTACTAATGTGTACTATCAGAGTGGTCAGATATTGTACTAATGTATACTATGACAGTGGTCAGATATTGGACTAATGTGTACTATCAGAGTGGTCAGATATTGTACTAATGTGTACTATCAGAGTGGTCAGATATTGACTAATGTGTACTATCAGAGTGGTCAGATATTGTACTAATGTGTACTATCAGAGTGGTCAGATATTGTACTAATGTGTACTATCAGAGTGGTCAGATATTATACTAATGTGTACTATCAGAGTGGTCAGATATTGTACTAATGTGTACTATCAGAGTGGTCAGATATTGTACTAATGTGTACTACCAGAGTGGTCAGATATTGTACTAATGTGTACTATCAGAGTGGTCAGATATTGTACTAATGTGTACTACCAGAGTGGTCAGATATTATACTAATGTGTACTATCAGAGTGGTCAGATATTGTACTAATGTGTACTATCAGAGTGGTCAGATATTGTACTAATGTGTACTACCAGAGTGGTCAGATATTATACTAATGTGTACTACCAGACTGGTCAGATATTATACTAATGTGTACTATCAGAGTAGTCAGATATTGTACTAATGTGTACTATCAGAGTGGTCAGATATTGTACTAATGTGTACTATCAGAGTGGTCAGATATTGTACTAATGTGTACTATCAGAGTGGTCAGATATTATACTAATGTGTACTATCAGAGTGGTCAGATATTGTACTAATGTGTACTATCAGAGTGATCAGATATTGTACTAATGTGTACTATCAGAGTGGTCAGATATTGTACTAATGTGTACTATCAGAGTGGTCAGATATTGTACTAATGTGTACTATCAGAGTGGTCAGATATTATACTAATGTGTACTACCAGAGTGGTCAGATATTGTACTAATGTGTACTATCAGAGTGGTCAGATATTATACTAATGTGTACTACCAGAGTGATCAGATATTGTACTAATGTGTACTATCAGAGTGGTCAGATATTATACTAATGTGTACTATCAGAGTGGTCTAATGTGTACTATCAGAGTGGTCAGATATTGTACTAATGTGTACTATCAGAGTGGTCAGATATTGTACTAATGTGTACTATCAGAGTGGTCAGATATTGTACTAATGTGTACTATCAGAGTGGTCAGATATTGTACTGATGTGTACTACCAGAGTGGTCAGATATTATACTAATGTGTACTATCAGTGTGTCATATATTGTACTAATGTGTACTATCAGTGTGTCAGATATTGTACTAATGTGTACTATCAGTATGTCAGATATTGTACTAATGTGTACTACCAGAGTGGTCAGATATTGTACTAAGGTGTACTACCAGAGTGGTCAGATATTGTACTAAGGTATACTATCCACAGCACTTTCCAGGTTTTATTTTTTACATTGTTCCATTTTTCTATTCTCCCTTTCTCTTCTCTTCACTGTCTCCTTTCACCTCTCTCCCTTCTTTACCTTATTTCCTCTCTCTTCCTCTTCCACTCTTCTCTCCATCTTTCTCTCCTCTTCTTTTTCTCTCAGTAGAACATCTGCCACTGAATTAACTCAATTGAGAGACAGACAGACATGTAGGGAAAGAAAGAAAAGGTGAGTGAAAAATGGGAAGACAGAAAGTGTGTGAGAAATAAAAAGGGGAAGACAGAGAGAGAAAAGAGACAGAAGGGGGGACAGTTTTAGTGGGAGAGAAAATATGCAGTTTGTATGTCAGGCAGGGAGAGAGAAAATGCGACAGGATGTTTAACCTTTTCTAACAGCTCACATACTGAACGGAAATATATGTGATTGGAATTGAGTCAGATCAACAGAGGAAGAAAGATTTGAAAAACGAGACAGAGATAGAGGAGAAGGAAGGAAGAATGCTGGGGAGAGAGAGACAGGAAAGTGTGAAACAGAAATAGAGAAGTATCTGAGTGGAACCATCAATCCAACATGAATACCTTATTGATCACCTCAGGTGTCAATCAATCTGCTCAATAGACTATTATCTCCTCTAATAGCAAGTCAGCACCAATCAGCAGGGCTGGATTCAGTCACACCTTCAAAAGTTCATGTCAACATCCCACAATGCATTTCCTCCCAGGTTCCTGTTCCACAGATGGGTCCTCCCATGTTATGTAGACCCATATCTCAGTCTCCTCCAGGCTGGTTATGTAGACCCATATCTCAGTCTCCTCCAGGCTGGTTATGTAGACCCATATCTCAGTCTCCTCCAGGCTGGTTATGTAGACCCATATCTCAGTCTCCTCCAGGCTGGTTATGTAGACCCATATCTCAGTCTCCTCCATGCTGGTTATGTAGACCCATATCTCAGTATCCTCCAGGCTGGTTATGTAGACCCATATCGCAGTCTCCTCCATGCTGGTTATGTAGACCCATATCTCAGTCTCCTCCATGCTGGTTATGTAGACCCATATCTCAGTCTCCTCCATGCTGGTTATGTAGACCCATATCTCAGTCTCCTCCATGCTGGTTATGTAGACCCATATCTCAGTCTCCTCCAGGCTGGTTATGTAGACCCATATCTCAGTCTCCTCCAGGCTGGTTATGTAGACCCATATCTCAGTCTCCTCCATGCTGGTTATGTAGACCCATATCTCAGTCTCCTCCAGGCTGGTTATGTAGACCCACATCTCAGTCTCCTCCATGCTGGTTATGTAGACCCATATCTCAGTCTCCTCCAGGCTGGTTATGTAGACCCATATCTCAGTCTCCTCCATGCTGGTTATGTAGACCCATATCTCAGTCTCCTCCAGGCTGGTTATGTAGACCCATATCTCAGTCTCCTCCAGGCTGGTCATGTAGACCCATGTCTGACAGGCCAGTAGTAATGTAGGAAATGAGCCACAGATCTCGCTCCCATTAGTAATATCTGCCTTTTGTTTTAAACATTTAAAATATGCAACACATTTCATTATTTCATTCCATAACTTGAAGAATCGCATTTGCTTCCATTCCCCCCCCCCCTATTTCTCCCCCTCTCTCTCCCTTCTCCCTCTCTCTCCTTCCATCCCACTCCCTATCCCCCCTCTCTCCCCTCTCCCCCTCTCTCCTTCCATCCCACTCGCCTATTTCACCCCTCTCCCTCTCCCTCTCCCTCTCTCCCCCTCCCCCCTCTCTCTCTCCTTCCATCCCACCCCTTCTTATTCCCTCTCACCGTCTCATCCGTCTCCATGGACACATCAGGTTGACAGTTAGTCATCTCTGTGTTAATTACAAGGAAAATCTCTCTTCCCATTCCTTCAGGAATTGCATGAAAAAAGAGACAGATAAACAAACAGGTAAAACTCGTTCTGAAGTATACAAGTTTCCTGCTACACACTGGCACACACACACACACTGACACACACACACACACAGACACACTCACACACACACACACACTGACACACACACACACTGACACACACACACACACACACACACAAACACACACTGACACACACACACTGACACACACACACACACACACCACACACACACACTGACACACACACACACACACTGAGACACACACACACACTGACACACACACACACACACCCTGAGACACACACACACACAATGACAGACAAATACACACTGACACACACACACACACACAATGACACACACACACATACACTGACACACACACACACTGACACACACACACTGACACACACTCACCGACACACACACACACACACACTGACACACTGACACACAGTGACACACACACACACACACTGAGACACACACACACACACAGTGACACACACACACACACACACTGACACACACACACACACACACTGACACACACACACACACTGACACACACACACACTGACACACACACTGACACACACACACACTGACACACACACACACATGCACACACCGACACGCACACACTGAGACACACACACAGACACACACACTGACACACACACACACACACCGACACACACAAACTGACAAACACACACTGACACACACTGACACACACACACACACACAGACACACACACTGACACACACCGACACACACACACTGACACACACACACTGAGACACACGCACACACCAACACGCTGACATACACACTGACACTCACTACACACCAATCATCTCCTCACACACCCACTCCAGTCCCATCACCTCCTCATCACCTGCCCAAACATTCCTCCCCACACACCCACTCCAGTCCCATCACCTCCTCATCACCTCCCCAAACATTCCTCCTCACACATCCACTCCAGTCCCATCACCTCCTCATCACCTCCCCATACATTCCTCCACACACATCCACTCCAGTCCCATCACCTCCTCATCACCTCCCCAATCATCTCCTCACACACCCACTCCAGTCCCATCACCTCCTCATCACCTCCCCAAACATTCCTCCCCACACCCCACTCCAACCCCATCATGTCCATCACCTCCATTACCTCCCCCTCACCTCCCCATCACCACCCCACACACGTCCCAGTCACACCCAGAGCCTCCTGCAGCCTGAATATCTCTGTCACTCCCTGGTGGGCAGCCACCAGACTGGAAGATAAAGTGACAGATCATCTCTCTGCTCTCTTACAGCCAGAGATGGAGGGATGGAGAGGAGAGGGGATAGAAACAAAGAGATAGAGAGAGAGGAGGAGAGGAAATGGTGGAGAGAGAGAGAGAGGGGAAAGGAGAGAGGAAAAGGTGGAGAGAGAGAAGAGGACAAGGTCACAAGTTTGGGCTTTGCTAATGGACTTCTGGCCCACAGACACACAGAGACACTCACACACACACACACACAGACACACACACACAGACACACACACACAGACACACACACAGACACACACACACAGACACACACAGACACACACACACAGACACACACACAGACACACACACAGACACACACACAGACACACACAGAGACACAGACACACACACAGACACACACACAGACACACACACACACAGACACACACACACACACACACACACACACACAGACACACACACAGACACACACACAGACACACACACAGACACAGACACACACACAGAAACACACACAGACACACACAGAGAAACACACAGACACACACACAGAAACACACAGGCACACACACAGAAACACACAGGCACACACACACAGGCACACACACACACAGGCACACACACACACAGGCACACACACACAGACACACACACAGACACACAGACACACACACAGAAACACACAGGCACACACACACACAGACACACATACTCTTGTGGTAGAGCCAGTATCTCCCAAGAGAACCAGGTTCTGTTGTGTGCTGTTCTCACCTCACTCAACCAGCTCCTATGAAACACGACAGCAATCAGCTCTTCTCCTTTCATCACCCCTCCACTTTAGCATGGAACCAGGAACCCAGAGTCCTTCTCTTGTTGTCTATGTACTTCTTTCTCTATCTATCTGTATTTCTCATTGTGTTTGTCTTTATCGCTCTGTCATTCTATCTTTCTGTCGCTTTTTGTCTCTGTCTATCAGAGTTGGCATTTATATATTTGCTATGTACAATTAATGGTTGAATGTCTCCACTAAACATTTTTGGAAAGACATTATCTTGTCATCTGTGTCATTTCTGTCACACTACGTCTTTCTTTTCTTCCTTCTTCACCTTATATATCTCTCTCTACCTTATTTATCTTATATATCTCTCTACCTTCTTCACCTTATATATCTCTCTCTACCTTCTTCACCTTATATATCTCTCTCTACCTCATTTACCTTATATATCTCCCCATCTTCTTCACCTTACCTTCTTCACCTTATATATCTCTCTCTACCTTCTTCACCTTATATATCTCTCTCTACCTTCTTCACCTTATATATCTCTACCTTCTTCACCTTCTTACCTTATTTACCTTATATCTCTCTACCTTATTCTCTACCTTCTTCACCTTATATATCTCTCTCTACCTTCTTCACCTTATATATCTCTCTATATCTCTCTCTCTACCTTCTTCACCTTATATCTCTCTCTACCTTCTTCACCTTATATCTCTCTCTCTACCTTCTTCACCTTATATATCTCTCTCTACCTTATTTACCTTATATATCTCTCTACCTTATTCACCTTATATATCTCTCTACCTTCTTCACCTTATATATCTCTCTCTCTACCTTCTTCACCTTATATATCTCTCTACCTTCTTCACCTTATATCTCTCTACCTTCTTCTACCTTCTTCACCTTATATATATCTCTCTTATATATCTCTCTACCTTCTTCACCTTATATATCTCTCTACCTTCTTCACCTCTCTCTACCTATTTCTTATATATCTCCCCACCTTCTTCACCTTATATCTCTCTCTACCTCTTCACCTTATATATCTCTTCACCTTATATCTCTCTCTACCTTCTTCACCTTATATATTTACCTTATATATCTCTCTACCTTCTTCACCTTATATTTCTCTCTCTACCTAATTTACCTTTATATATCTCTCTACCTTCTTCACCTTATATATCTCTCTCTCTCTTACCTTCTTCACCTTATATCTCTCTCTACCTTCTTCACCTTATATATCTCTCTCTACCTTCTTCACCTTATATATCTCTCTCTACCTTCTTCACCTTATATATCTTCACCTTATATCTACCTCTTCTTCACCTTATATATCTCTCTCTACCTTCTTCACCTTATATATCTCTCTCTACCTTCTTCACCTTATATATCTCTCTCTACCTTCTTCACCTTATATATCTCTCTCTACCTTATTTACCTTATATATCTCTCTCTACCTTCTTCACCTTATATATCTCTCTCTACCTTCTTAACCTTATATATCTCTCTCTACCTTCTTCACCTTATATATCTCTCTCTACCTAATTTAACTTATATATCTCTCTACCTTCTTCATCTTATATATCTCTCTCTCTACCTTCTTCACCTTATATCTCTCTCTCTACCTTCTTCACCTTATATATCTCTCTCTACCTTCTTCACCTTATATCTCTCTCTCTACCTTCTTCACCTTATATATCTCTCTCTACCTTCTTCACCTTATATATCTCTCTCTACCTTCTTCACCTTATATATCTCTCTCTACCTTCTTCACCTTATATATCTCTCTACCTTCTTCACCTTATATATCTCTCTCTACCTTCTTCACCTTATATATCTCTCTCTACCTTCTTCACCTTATATTTCTCTCTCTACCTTCTTCACCTTATAAATCTCTCTCTACCTTCTTCACCTTATATATCTCTCTACCTTCTTCACCTTATATATCTCTCTCTACCTTCTTCACCTTATATATCTCTCTCTACCTTCTTCACCTTATATATCTGTCTCTACCTAATTTACCTTATATATCTCTCTACCTTCTTCATCTTATATATCTCTCTCTCTACCTTCTTCACCTTATATATCTCTCTACCTTCTTCACCTTATATATCTCTCTCTACCTTCTACACCTTATATATCTCTCTACCTTCTTCACCTTATATATCTCTCTACCTTCTTCACCATATCTTTCTCTCTCTCTACCTTCTTCACCTTATATATATCTCTCTCTACCTAATTTACCTTATATACCTCTCTACCTTCTTCACCTTATATATCTCTCTCTCTCTACCTTCTTCACCTTATATATCTCTCTACCTTCTTCACCTTATATATCTCTCTCTACCTTCTTCACCTTATATATCTCTCTACCTTTTTCACCTTATATCTCTCTCTCTACCTTCTTCACCTTATATATCTCTCTCTACCTTCTTCACCTTATATATCTCTCTCTACCTTCTTCACCTTATCTTTCTCTCTCTCTACCTTCTTCACCTTATATCTCTCTCTACCTTCTTCACCTTATATCTCTCTCTCTACCTTCTTCACCTTATATATCTCTCTCTACCTTCTTCATCTTATATCTCTCTACCTTCTTCACCTTATATCTCTCTCTCTACCTTCTTCACCTTATATATCTCTCTCTACCTTCTTCACCTTATATCTCTCTACCTTCTTCACCTTATATCTCTCTCTCTACCTTCTTCATCTTATATCTCTCTCTACCTTATTTTCCTTATATATCTCTCTACCTTCTTCATCTTATATATCTCTCTACCTTCTTCACCTTATCTTTCTCTCTCTCTCTACCTTCTTCACCCTATATATAATACACTCTTATTCCCCTGCTCTCTTCAACCTTCACAATAACTATAGTATTCTGAAGGATTTCAATAGCTTGTTTTTGAGAGACCCCATTTTTTTCAAGGTCAAATAGTTGTTTTGTATTTCCTTCTCTTTACAAGTGTTCAGAGACTGTTAGAAACCTAAATTGAAAGCAAAAACGGTTTGATAAGAGACAATTTATACAACACATGAAATATTATTAGAATATATCTATATGTGTGTAAAGTACAGTACCACGGTCATTATCTAATTAGGCGTTTCACCATATCGCCCTCTAGATGGTGCTGTTTACCATAACACATGCAGCCAGTAACTCGTGAGGTGCTGGAGACCTGCAATACTGATGATGGAACTGATACAAGACCGCATCCAAAAGACTCTCTCTCTCTCCCTCTCTCACTCTCTCTCTCACTCTCTCTCCTTCTATGTATGTCTCCTATTCTCTCTCCCTCTCTCTCTCTCTTTCAGGCTCAGATTAGAGAAAATCGGAAGGATGCAAAATACGAGCTGTAAAGAGCTAACTGCAATCAAATTCAGGAATGACAAGTCGTAAATCAATATTTGTTACACCTCCAGACCGTCTCCTTGAATAGCCTATTTATTTCTCCCATAGAAAGTAGAATAGATGCGGGATTTGTTTCTGTTAGAAGAGACATCAGGGAAATTGGAATTGTTAAATGTAATACGGTATCAGGGATGTATTGATGAATTCCTTGCTCGTCTAATATCCCAACAGGGTTTTCTAAGGCACTAATACACCCCAGGTGCACCAGGCATTTACCCATCAGCCATTATGATCGGGATCATTTCTCACTGATGCCCTGACCCAATTCCCCAGAGGCCCTGTATTTATAATGACTTAATAACCGCCTGTAATAATAACTTCAATGGCTCAGTGATCTGTCCAAAATTCACTTTAAATGCCTTAAGCATTTCATCTCCTATGGTCATATTCCACTATCTGAGGAGGTGTACAGTAAGAATATATCTGCTTTCTCTTCTCGGTTTCATGTTTTACTATTAGTTCCCCAACTATAAGTAGAACCATATAAGCCTCTATTCTATTACACATGATATAGTGTGTGGCAGATATTGCTTCTGTATCAGTGGACTGGACCCCGTCTCTCTCCCCACTTATACCCGCAGCCTGCAGCATCTCACCGGGTCTCTCCCCCACTTATACCCGGAGCCTGCAGCATCTCACCGGGTCTCTCCCCCACTTATACCCGGAGCCTGCAGCATCTCACCGGGTCTCTCCCCCACTTATACCCGGAGCCTGCAGCATCTCACCGGGTCTCTCCCCCACTTATACCCGGAGCCTGCAGCATCTCACCGGGTCTCTCCCCCACTTATACCCGGAGCCTGCAGCATCTCACCGGGTCTCTCCCCTCTTATACCCGCAGCCTGCAGCATCTCACCGGGTCTCTCCCCTCTTATACCCGCAGCCTGCAGCATCTCACCGCCTGGCATCTCACCGGGCCTCTCCCCACTTATACCCGCAGCCTGCAGCATCTCACCAGCCTGGCATCTCGGGTCTCCCCTCTTATACCCGCAGCCTGCAGCATCTCACCGGGTCTCTCCCCTCTTATACCCGCAGCCTGCAGCATCTCACCGGGTCTCTCCCCTCTTATACCCGCAGCCTGCAGCATCTCACCGGGCCTCTCCCCTCTTATACCCGCAGCCTGCAGCATCTCACCGGGTCTCTCCCCACTTATACCCGCAGCCTGCAGCATCTCACCGGGCGTTTCATCATGTTCTGGTTGGTGCCCGATACATTTAACGGACGTCAATCTCGACCAATCAGATCTATCCTCAACCATCAACGTGCGGTTGTGTCCCTCCCCTTTGGGCTTATTGGGGGTTAGAGACAGATATTCAGTTGTAGGAGCAGAACCAGCACACATCACATCTGAATGGACCGGATACCGTCTATAATGGACACATACAAATGCATCACTACACAGTGAATATCTGTTATTATTCGGCTTATTTTGCGTTTATTTGATTTTTTTTACTACATACGGAAACTCAGTATTAAATGGACAATCTCATTTAACTTGAGGATGGAACCAGAAATCCGCGTGGAACCCAGTATCTGCAGGCATCTAAACAGGTAGAGAACCCAACTATCCTGCATATATACATATATACACCACACATATATATATATATATATATATATATATATATTTATATATACCACATATACACACCACATTAGGACTTATTGGAGATACCGGACATACGGAATAAAGACTTACTGTATAGGCTACTGTTGTTTTCTTTACAACTCAACTGGAATAAATATCACAGCTGATCTGAACACCGGAATAAACAAGCATGTAAAACAAGCATGTAAAACAAGCATGTAAAACCAACATGTGAAACCAGCATGTGAAACCAGCATGTCCTGGTCTCTATAGGATTTCTATCTACTAAACACAAACCCAATTTATGAAATCATAAGAACACGTATTGCATTTACTCTATGTGTTAAAGGATTAACGGTAAGGACATAAACCGTATCATTTGTCTAAATGTAATTCCAGTTGTTTAAATAGGGGTTAATGCATGCGTTGTAATTCCACGACATATCCTATCCAATATATACATGATATTAATCCCAATAATTGAAGCCTAATGGGTTTCACAAGTGATCACGGTGCGGGTTGTAACGAGTCCTTATGGCCATAATACGGTCCGAGGAGACCGGACACAAGTCACTGACATGTTGCAGTGTTATCTTATCCTAAGGGTTTCTACATGTAACTCAATCAATTGGCATGAAAGAAGACAGAAGATGTGTAACTGATAAGAAACATTACATTCACTGAAGTCAGTTATTGATCGTTATTAATCGTTATTAATTAATTAATCAAGGACACTGCCATGCGTGTGGGAAGATATTTTAGATTATTTTCTTTTGAAGCACATCAAAATCTGAAATTCACCCAGGGTGGTTAATCTTCAAAAACATTGAATATCTTGGAGTGATGTAAAATTAGATCATTTGATATTATACACATGTTTCTATACTGGAATAATAATAATATTTTTTTCTCCATTTGCAGGGCAGTCCGTGGATGCTACTCGTAGTCACATGGGAGATTTCACCAATCCCTCACTGTGACATTAACATTGTATTGGGTGGTGAGGAAAAAAGTGCTTGAATACCAGATAGAAGATTTTAAAACAACGACCATATAATACAACTGTTGTACCATGGATCTGAGGGACTTTTACGTATTGGCTGCTCTGGTCGCCTGTTTTTGGATGGACCCGTCTATAGCTCAAGAGCTCATCTACCCCATCAGAGAGGAGTTGCAGGAAAATGTTCTGATTGGAAACATACCAAAGGACCTAAACATCTCCCATATGAACGCTGCTACGGGCACCAGTGCCAACCTGGTCTACAGACTGGTGTCTAAAGCGGGCGATAATCCGTTGCTTAGAGTGTTGAGCAGCACAGGGGAGATTTTCACCACCTCCAACCGCATCGACAGGGAGAAGCTGTGTCCTGGCTCCTCGTTTGAGGAGAGCGAGTGCTCCTTCGAGATCGAGGTGGTGATTTTACCCAACGACTATTTCCGACTGATCAAGATTAAAGTGGTTGTAAAAGACACCAACGACAACGCTCCCATGTTCCCGTCCCCCGTCATAAACATCTCCATCCCGGAGAATACTCTGATTAACAGCCGCTTCGCCATCCCCTCAGCCACCGACCCAGACACAGGCCCTAATAGTGTCCACAAGTACGAGCTGGTGAATGGACAGAGTGCTTTCGGTCTGGACATTGTGGAGACGCCAGAGGGAGAGAAGTGGCCACAGCTCATAGTTCAGCAGAATCTGGACAGGGAGCAGAAAGACACGTACGTCATGAAGATTAAAGTGGAGGACGGAGGAACACCACAGAAATCCAGCACAGCCATCCTCCAAGTCACAGTCACAGACGTGAATGACAACAAACCTGTGTTTAAGGAGAACCAGATGGAGGTCCACATCCCAGAGAACTCTCCCATTGGCACATCTGTGGTCCAGCTGCAGGCTACAGATGCGGACGTCGGAGCAAACGCAGAAATTAAGTACATGTTTGGGACGCAGGTATCCCTGGCAACCAAGAGGCTCTTTTCTTTAAATGGTACCAGTGGCCTTATTACCGTGCAGAGGCCTCTGGACAGAGAAGAGACAGCCATACACAAACTGTCTGTGTTGGCGAGTGATGGCAGCTCCAGTCCCGCCAGAGCCACCATAACCATAAACGTGACTGATGTGAATGACAACCCACCAAACATTGATCTGAGGTACATCATCAGTCCCTTAAATGGCACTGTGTTCCTCTCAGAGAAGGATCCAATAAACACCAAGATTGCTCTCATAACCGTGTCGGACAAGGACATGGATGTGAATGGCAAGGTCATCTGTTTCATCGAGAAGGACGTGCCTTTCCACCTCAAAGCGGTGTACGACAACCAGTATTTACTAGAGACCTCGGCATTGCTAGACTTCGAAGGCACCAAAGAGTACAACTTCAAAATTGTGGCCTCTGATTCTGGCAAGCCAAGCTTGAATCAGACTGCGTTGGTTAGGGTGAGGCTGGAGGATGAAAACGACAACCCGCCCATGTTCACGCAGCCCGTCATCGAGCTGGCAGTCATGGAGAACAATATACGTGACCTGTTTCTCACCACACTCAGCGCCTCTGATGAGGACAGTGGGAAGAATGCAGAAATTGTGTATCAGCTGGGTCCCAATGCCTCGTTTTTTGACCTGGACCGTAGAACGGGTGTCCTCACAGCGTCCCGGGTGTTTGATCGCGAGGAACAGGACCGCTTCTTCTTCACAGTAACAGCCAGGGACAACGGAACCCCTCCACTTCAGAACCAGGCAGCAGTCATTGTGAAGATTCTGGACGAAAACGATAACAATCCCAAGTTCACCCACAACCACTTCCAGTTCTTCGTGTCTGAGAACCTGCCCAAGTACAGCACAGTGGGCGTGATTACTGTCACAGATTCAGACGCCGGGGAAAACGCAGCTGTGGCGCTGTCCATACTCAGCGACAACGAGAACTTCATATTGGACCCCTACTCCGGGGTCATAAAGTCCAACGTGTCCTTTGACCGCGAGCAGCAGAACTCGTACACCTTCGACGTACGGGCCGTGGATAGTGGACGACCGCCATGTTCCTCCGCTGCTAAGGTGACCATCAATGTCATCGATGTCAATGACAACATCCCCATGGTCATCTCTCCTCCGTCAAACACCTCCTTCAAACTGGTCCCTTTCTCATCCATCCCCGGGTCCGTGGTGGCCGAGGTTTACGCGGTGGATGGCGACACAGGGATGAACGCGGAGCTCAAATACACAATTGTGAGCGGAAACAACAAGGGCCTGTTCCGGATCGACCCTGTGACAGGAAACATCACGTTGGAGGAGAAGCCTGCTCTGTCTGACATGGGCCTCCACAGACTGGTTGTGAACATCAGCGATCTGGGTTACCCCAAGTCCCTTCACACTTTGGTTCTGGTGTTCCTCTATGTGAACGACACCGTGGGAAATGCAACATTCATCTATGAGCTAATCCGTGGCACCATGGAGACTCCCCTGGACAGGAACATTGGGGAGAGCAGTGAGACCTACCAGAGTGGAGACTATCTCACCATCATGATCGCTATAGTTGCCGGGGCGATGGTGGTGATCATGGTGATCTTCGTGACAGTGCTAGTACGCTGCCGCCACGCCTCACAGTTCAAAGCTGCCCAGCGGAAGAAGCAGGGCGCCGAGTGGATGTCGCCCAACC
This sequence comes from Dallia pectoralis, assembly GCA_029465975.1. Taxonomy (NCBI): domain Eukaryota; kingdom Metazoa; phylum Chordata; class Actinopteri; order Esociformes; family Umbridae; genus Dallia; species Dallia pectoralis. The sequence goes on along the minus strand of CM055739.1, from coordinate 734,827 downwards.
AGGAGAACAAGCAGAACAAGAAGAAAAAACGCAAGAAAAGAAAGTCACCAAAGAGCTCCCTCCTGAACTTTGTCACCATCGAGGAGAACAAATCAGAGGACGCCGCCCACGAGCCCATCAACGGTACCATCAGCCTCCCGGCGGAGCTTGAAGAGCAGGGCATCGGCCGTTTTGACTGGAACACAGCCCCCACCACCACCTTTAAGCCGTCCAGCCCGGATCTGGCCCGGCATTATAAGTCCGCCTCACCACAGTCAGCCTTCCACCTAAAAGCGGACACGCCGGTCTCTGTGAAGAAGCACCATGTAATTCAGGAGCTCCCCTTGGACAACACCTTCGTCGGGGCCTGTGATACCCTTTCCAAGAGGTCCTCCACCAGCTCTGATCACTTCAGTGCTTCTGAGTGCAGCTCCCAGGGAGGATTCAAGTCTAAGGGCCCCATTCACCCCACCAGACAGGTAAAAGATCACTTTTACTGGTCTATAAGTACTGCGTATAACTGCCCCGTCCAACAGTGCTGAAGACTCATTTACACAATGTGCTTAAGTTACACTTAATCAACACTGATCATGGGGGAAATATGCCCACTATAAGTTAATCCCTAAAAACAAACTAACTTGATGATCTTCATTAACTAATGTATGACGTGTGGTTGGCTACGGACTGACATTCCACATGCATATCATTCATTTCCTTTGGATCTATCACCTACAGACTCCTGCTATTAATCTTTTCCAAGATATTGAAAGGATAATTCAATGAAACAGGTACTGTGGGCTCCACTCTAATGCCCCGTCAGTTACTGCAGATGCATTATGGGTACTGTGGGCTCCACCCTAAAGCCCCGTCAGTTACTGCAGATGCATTATGGGTACTGTGGGCTCCACTCTAATGCCCCGTCAGTTACTGCAGATGCATTATCGGTACTGTGGGCTCCACCCTAATGCCCTGTCAGTTACTGCAGATGCATTATGGGTATTGTGGGCCCCACTCTAAAGTCCCGTCAGTTACTGCAGATGCATTATGGGTCTCAGAGGTTGAATGAGGTTCTTGACGGCTGCTTCCCAAATGTCATCCTGTTCTCAATGTAGTACACTACTTTAGAACAGGGCCCGTTGGGATCCTGTCAGTCCAAGTGCACTGCACAGGGACTAGGGTGTCATTTGGGACACAGGTCCAGATTGTAAAAAAATTACAGGATAATTTATATGGTACACAGATATAAAAATTCCTTCAAACGTTTGTGAAAGAAACATTTTTTTCTTGCCTTTCTACTCAGCTCATCATGTGGAAATAGCATTATAATATTGAAAAACAAATCTCTCTCTAATGAACGGCAACAGGACAGCTAGTTCTTCTGAGAATCATTGGATTTATTTATCTTTATTTAAAACCAAAATGTGTCTGTGAGTGTGTATATGTACGGTACTATGACTACAGCAACAAAGAAACAAAAGAGTACCCTTGACCTCTGAGAAGATACTAAGGATATACTTGAAGTGACTCAATTAATACTCCTAATCAAAACTGTAATAATTAAACTAATTGTATCAGGAAAGGAATCACAGCCAATCATCTGAGCTTAAACTGATTATATTCTTGTCTACGGTGAAGCTGTGTCCTATACAACTCACACTGTGTGTGTGTGTGTGTGTGTGTGTGTGTGTGTGTCCATGACAGACCCTGATACACATCCAATTCAGACAGGATTATCCTATAATGAGTACGGAGATTCTAACCTAATCCACGATGTGTTTTATCAAAGCCTTATTAATATTGCCTGCTAATAAACACAACAAGCTCATCCTACTCTAGTAAAGCAATGAGTCGAGTGTCACACACACGGAAGCAGAATAAAAACCTAGGATGTGTTTGGAGCATAGAAAGGAACAGAGAAAGCAATGGAGAGCATGTGGAGGGTAGCTGAAAGTTATTAGAGAATTAGAGAAACGCAACAAGAGAGACGTGGTGGATAAGGGAGAGACGTGGTGATGGATGAGGGAGAGACGTGGTGGATGAGAGAAAGGGAGAGACGTGGTGGATGAGGGAGAGACGTGGTGGTGGATGAGGGAGAGACGTGGTGGATGAGAGAAAGACGTGGTGGATGAGGGAGAGACGTGGTGGATGAGAGAGAGGGAGAGACGTGGTGGATAAGGGAGAGACGTGGTGATGGATGAGGGAGAGACGTGGTGGATGAGAGAAAGACGTGGTGGATGAGAGAGAGACGTGGTGGATGAGAGAGAGGGAGAGACGTGGTGGATAAGGGAGAGACGTGGTGATGGATGAGGGAGAGACGTGGTGGTGGATGAGGGAGAGAGAGAGACGTGGTGATGGATGAGGGAGAGAGAGAGACGTGGTGATGGATGAGGGAGAGACGTGGTGGTGGATGAGGGAGAGGGAGAGAGAGAGAGACGTGGTGGTGGATGAGGGAGAGAGAGAGAGAGGGAGAGACGTGGTGGATGAGGGAGAGACGTGGTGATGGATGAGGGAGAGACGTGGTGGTGGATGAGGGAGAGGGAGAGAGAGGGAGAGACGTGGTGGATAAGGGAGAGACGTGGTGATGGATGAGGGAGAGAGAGAGAGGAAGAGACGTGGTGGATGAGGGAGAGACGTGGTGGTGGATGAGGGAGAGGGAGAGAGAGAGAGACGTGGTGGATGAGGGAGAGAGAGAGAGGGGGAGAGAGAGAGACGTGGTGGATGAGGGAGAGGGAGAGAGACGTGGTGGATGAGGGAGAGAGAGACGTGGTGGATGAGGGAGAGAGGGAGAGAGAGAGAGAGAGAGACGTGGTGGTGGATGAGAGTTGGCTAGGGTTCATCACCTGTAGAGGGCACTGTTGCTCTGCTTGACATTGTCTGGCACTCAGTCAACCTGCAATAGTAGCACTAATGTATTGGGAGGAGGAGGAGGAGGGCTGCTGGGCAGGGGGCTTCTCTCTTCTCCTCTGTAAATACTCATGCCTAACGATGTGGTTAAATGCACAGGCACAATGATAGTGGCAGTCAAAGATGAATCTCTGATACAGTCTATCCTTAAGAGTGGGGGAGGGAGGGAGGAGAAGGAGAGAGGAAGAGGAGAGAGGAAGAGGAGAGATAAGAGGACAGTGTGACTCCAGTTGACGCGTCACATCCACGGATCAGCGCTTCACGGGGTGTGTTTTCTGCTTTTCTGCAGCGTGAAAGAAGCAAACAAAAGACACATTCAGACCTGGTGTGGTTGGGTTCTAAGCAGTCTACATCTCAATCAGACCTGGTGTGGTTCGGTTCTAAGCAGTCTACATCTCAATCAGACCTGGTGTGGTTGGGTTCTAAGCAGTCTACATCTCAATCAGACCTGGTGTGGTTGGGTTCTAAGCAGTCTACATCTCATTCAGACCTGGTGTGGTTGGGTTCTAAGCAGTCTACATCTCATTCAGACCTGGTGTGGTTGGGTTCTAAGCAGTCTACATCTCAATCAGACCTGGTGTGGTTGGGTTCTAAGCAGTCTACATCTCAATCAGACCTGGTGTGGTTGGGTTCTAAGCAGTCTACATCTCAATCAGACCTGGTGTGGTTGGGTTCTAAGCAGTCTACATCTCAATCAGACCTGGTGTGGTTGGGTTCTAAGCAGTCTACATCTCAATCAGACCTGGTGTGGTTGGGTTCTAAGCAGTCTACATCTCATTCAGACCTGGTGTGGTTGGGTTCTAAGCAGTCTACATCTCAATCAGACCTGGTGTGGTTGGGTTCTAAGCAGTCTACATCTCATTCAGACCTGGTGTGGTTGGGTTCTAAGCAGTCTACATCTCATTCAGACCTGGTGTGGTTGGGTTCTAAGCAGTCTACATCTCAATCAGACCTGGTGTGGTTGGGTTCTAAGCAGTCTACATCTCAATCAGACCTGGTGTGGTTGGGTTCTAAGCAGTCTACATCTCAATCAGACCTGGTGTGGTTCGGTTCTAAGCAGTCTACATCTCAATCAGACCTGGTGTGGTTGGGTTCTAACCAGTCGACATCTCATTCAGACCTGGTGTGGTTGGGTTCTAAGCAGTCTACATCTCAATCAGACCTGGTGTGGTTCGGTTCTAACCAGTCGACATCTCATTCAGACCTGGTGTGGTTCGGTTCTCAGCAATCTCCACAGTGCCAGGGAGGAGAGGAACGGGGGAGGAGAGGAGGGGAAGGCAGTGGAGGTAAGGGGGAGGTTGGGGAGGCATTTGGCCTGCAGGCAACATCAGTGAGATACAAGAGCTATGACAGCCTGGTGTATAAGCTCAAACTCCCAGACAATACTTTAGTCATCACGCGTTTAAGAATAACATTCATGTTCATTAATATATTTTATTGAAGTTTTATATCAGCCTTATGTTTCATATTCTATATCATGATATTTTTTGACAAATGGAGAAACAGAGAAGCTGACAGGTTTGCCATGCTCTCTGATTTCCTCGTCTACGTACCGACCAGAGATCTTAGAATCTAGGTAACAGAACTGACGAGGACCAAATTAGGGCTCTCATTTGACCACACGTACTCACCATAATGGCTCTGTTCTGTATTATTCCAGATTTAATAGGTTAAACACTCTATAAGACAGACTGTGATTACTCTAGGTTAAATACAATACGTCTAAATTACTCTAGGTTAAATACAATACGTCTAAATTACTCTAGGTTAAATACAATACGTCTACATTACTCTAGATTAAATACAATATGTCTAAATTACTCTAGGTTAAATACAATACATCTATATTACTCTAAGTTAAATACAATACATCGATAGTACTCTAGGTTAAATACAATACGTCTATATTACTCTAGGTTAAATACAATACGTCTAAATTACTGTAGGTTAAATACAATACATCTATAAAACTCTAGGGAAATACAATACATCTAAATTACTCTAGGTTAAATACAATACATCTATATTACCGTACTCTAGGTTAAATACAATACATCTATATTACTCTAGGTTAAATACAATACATCTATATTACCGTACTCTAGGTTAAATACAATACATCTATATTACTCTAGGTAAAATACAATACAATACAATTGTAAATCACATGACATATTTAAATGGAAAATCTCATGACATATTTCAATTGTAAATAACATTACATATTTAAATAGTAAATCATATGACATATTTAAATTGTAAATCAAATGAAATTTTTAAATGGTAAATAACATGACATATTTAAATGGTAAATCACATGACATATTTAAATTGTAAATCACATGACATATTTAAATTGTAAATCACATGACATATTTAAATGGTAAATCACATGACATATTTAAATGGTAAATCACATGACATATTTAAATTGTATTTAACATTACATATTTAGGCAACACAACATTTATAACAAAACAACAAAGACAAAACAACAACACAGCAACAGAACAACATTATAACGACAAAACAACAAGACGGCAAGACAACAACAAAAAACAAGAGCAACAACAAACCAAAATAACAACACCACAACAGCCTATCACAACAGGGTATAATACAAGACAGTGACCTCCAAACAGCAGTCTGTCGATGTGATAGGTGAATTGCCACAAAGCTGTGCTGCCTTGACCAATCATCACATCCCATTGTATTTCTGGCCTGTCTCTCACCTTATCTTCAAATCAAACCCTACTCCCTAGGTTGTGCACTCGTTTTGACCACGGCTCATAGTGTTCTGAGTGCACTATATGGCAAATATAGTGTGATGCCAATATCTGGATTTGGAACACAAATTCATTATCTCGTCTTCTTTCTAAACGACCCATTGGCATCACAATTACAGCCTCTCTATCTAGTTAGTGATCACAGCAGCCAAAATACAGGCTTGTTGGAATGAGCTTTTTAACTGATCCCGGCCTGCCTGACTAGGATAGGAGGGCAATTTGGAGAATATTTCCTTCATCTTTTTATCTCCCCCTGGGGTCCTGTATTAGTGTAAACAACCTTGGTTCCACACATCACACCACATATTCAGTTTAGTGCACTAGTGTAAAGCACGGCTCACAGGACCGGGTCTGATGTAGGGCTCTGGGTAGGGGACACTGGTTAGGGGACTGGGGGCTCTGGGTAGGGGACTGGGGGCTCTGGGTAGGGGACTGGGGGCTCTGGGTAGGGGACTGGGGGCCCTGGGTAGGGGACTGGGGGCTCTGGGTAGGGGACTGGGGGCTCTGGGTAGGGGACTGGGGGCTCTGGGTAGGGGACTGGGGGCCCTGGGTAGGGGACTGGGGGCTCTGGGTAGGGGACTGGGGACACTGGGTAGGGGACTGGGTAGGGGGACTGGGGGCTCTGGGACTGGGGACACTGGGGGACTGGGGGCTCTGGGTAGGGGACTGGGGGCTCTGGGTAGGGGACTGGGGGCTCTGGGTAGGGGACTGGGGGCTCTGGGTAGGGGACTGGGGGCCCTGGGTAGGGGACTGGGGCCCTGGGTAGGGGACTGGGGGCTCTGGGTAGGGGACTGGGGGCTCTGGGTAGGGGACTGGGGGCTCTGGGTAGGGGACTGGGGGCTCTGGGTAGGGGACTGGGGGCCCTGGGTAGGGGACTGGGGGCTCTGGGTAGGGGACTGGGGGCTCTGGGTAGGGGACACTGGTTAGGGGACTGGGGGCCCTGGGTAGGGGACTGGGGGCTCTGGGTAGGGGACTGGGGGCTCTGGGTAGGGGACTGGGGGCTCTGGGTAGGGGACTGGGGGCTCTGGGTAGGGGACTGGGGGCCCTGGGTGGGGGACTGGGGGCTCTGGGTAGGGGACTGGGGGCTCTGGGTAGGGGACTGGGGGCTCTGGGTAGGGGACTGGGGGCTCTGGGTAGGGGACTGGGGGCTCTGGGTAGGGGACTGGGGGCCCTGGGTAGGGGACTGGGGGCCCTGGGTAGGGGACTGGGGGCTCTGGGTCATAAGGTTATACAGTATTACAGACTGTACAACCATTGGCCAGTGGACAGGTGAGGGAATATGATGGATGCATTTTACCTGATTACCAATATGTAGTTATATTATCTGATTAACAATATGTAGTTATATTATCTGATAAACAATATGTAGTTATATTATCTGATTAACAATATGTAGTTATATTATCTGATTAACGATATGTAGTTATATTATCTGATTAACAATATGTAGTTATATTATCTGATAAACAATATGTAGTTATATTATCTGATTAACAATATGTAGTTATATTACCTGATTAACAATATGTAGTTATATTATCTGATTAACAATATGTAGTTATATTATCTGATAAACAATATGTAGTTATATTATCTGATAAACAATATGTAGTTATATTATCTGATAAACAATATGTAGTTATATTATCTGATTAACAATATGTAGTTATATTATCTGATAAACAATATGTAGTTATATTATCTGATTAACAATATGTAGTTATATTACCTGATTAACAATATGTAGTTATATTATCTGATAAACAATATGTAGTTATATTATCTGATAAACAATATGTAGTTCTATTACCTGATTAACAATATGTAGTTATATTATCTGATAAACAATATGTAGTTATATTATCTGATTAACAATATGTAGTTATATTATCTGATAAACAATATGTAGTTATATTACCTGATTAACAATATGTAGTTATATTATCTGATAAACAATATGTAGTTATATTATCTGATTAACAATATGTAGTTATATTATCTGATTAACAATATGTAGTTATATTACCTGATTAACAATATGTAGTTATATTATCTGATAAACAATATGTAGTTATATTATCTGATAAACAATATGTAGTTATATTATCTGATAAACAATATGTAGTTATATTATCTGATAAACAATATGTAGTTATATTATCTGATTAACAATATGTAGTTATATTATCTGATTAACAATATGTAGTTATATTATCTGATAAACAATATGTAGTTATATTATCTGATTAACAATATGTAGTTATATTATCTGATTAACAATATGTAGTTATATTATCTGATAAACAATATGTAGTTATATTATCTGATAAACAATATGTAGTTATATTATCTGATAAACAATATGTAGTTATATTATCTGATAAACAATATGTAGTTATATTATCTGATTAACAATATGTAGTTATATTATCTGATTAACAATATGTAGTTATATTATCTGATAAACAATATGTAGTTATATTATCTGATTAACAATATGTAGTTATATTATCTGATTAACAATATGTAGTTATATTATCTGATTAACAATATGTAGTTATATTATCTGATTAACAATATGTAGTTATATTATCTTATTAACGATATGTATTTATATTATCTGATTAACAATATGTAGTTATATTATCTGATTAACAATATGTAGTTATATTATCTTATTAACGATATGTAGTTATATTATCTGATTAACTATATGTAGTTATATTATCTGATAAACAATATGTAGTTATATTATCTGTTAAACAATATGTAGTTATATTATCTGATAAACAGATTAGCAATATGTAGTTTATATTATCTGATTAACAATATGTAGTTATATTATCTGATAAACAATATGTAGTTATATTATCTGATTAACAATATGTAGTTATATTACCTGATTAACAATATGTAGTATTTTATATTATCTGATTAACAATATGTAATTATATTACCTGATTAACAATATGTAGTTATATTATCTGATTAACAATATGTAGTTATATTATCTTATTAACGATATGTAGTTATATTATCTTATTAACGATATGTATTTATATTATCTGATTAACAATATGTAGTTATATTATCTGATTAACAATATGTAGTTATATTATCTTATTAACGATATGTATTTATATTATCTGATTAACAATATGTAGTTATATTATCTGATTAACAATATGTAGTTATATTATCTTATTAACGATATGTATTTATATTATCTGATTAACGATATGTAGTTATATTATCTTATTAACGATATGTATTTATATTATCTGATTAACAATATGTAGTTATATTATCTTATTAACGATATGTATTTATATTATCTGATTAACAATATGTAATTATATTACCTGATTAACAATATGTAGTTATATTATCTGATTAACAATATGTAGTTATATTATCTTATTAACGATATGTAGTTATATTATCTTATTAACGATATGTATTTATATTATCTGATTAACAATATGTAGTTATATTATCTTATTAACGATATGTATTTATATTATCTGATTAACAATATGTAATTATATTACCTGATTAACAATATATAGTTATATTATCTGATTAACAAATAGTATAGTTATATTAGTGGATTATAATATATCGTTATATTAGTGGATTATAATATTTAGTTAGATTAACGTTCATATGTGGATACATTGGAGTGCTACAGAGGTCATGGGATCAAATATTGAGAGTTAGCTGAGGTCATAGGGTTAAATTCCAACACGGATCTCACACACACAAATACACTTGAACATAACTTATTAGTATTCAATGTAAGTAATGTGCTAAATGGTGTATATATTATAATATGATTATATTATCCTGTATAGTAAATCCTTCATGTTGTGTTACAGTAACATCTGTATTACAGGTCAATATGCCTGGCTGGATCTCCATTTATTAATCAGTCTGGGTATTTAATCCAGCCTTCAACCCACACAATATAAATAGTGTACAAGTGAAGTGGATCTTGGCCTGACCTCATTATGGAATCAATTCACAAGAAATCAGATACGTTTTTGTCTCTCTCTCTCTCTCTCCCTCTCTCTCTCTCTCTCTCTCTCTGTCTCTCTCCCTCTCTCTCTCTCTCTCTTCTACTCTCTGTCTCTCTCTCTGTCTCTCTCTCTCTCTCTTCTCTTCTCTCTCTCTCTCTCTTCTACTCTCTGTCTCTCTCTCTTCTGCTTTATATGTATGTCTCCCTTCTGCTCTATGTTTGTTTCTCTATCTGTTTATCTGATTGTCTCTCTCTCTGCAGCTCTCCCAATGTCTCACTGTCTGTCTCTCTGCCTCTCTCTGTCTCTCTCTGTGTATGTCTCTCTCTGTCTGTCTTTCTCTGTATCAGTCTGACTAGAATTACAATCATATTGTCCACTATGATTTCCTGAAAGCAAAGGCCTACAAAGAAAACCACATATGCTCTGATTGGTTGATGTTGTTGAATAATAAATCACAGTCATCTATGGTCCTGCTCAAACCGGAGAAGTGCAAGGCTGTAGTTGATCTGAGCCTTCCTGTATTACAACTTACAACCGTACCTCCGGACTGACGACCAGACTCTAATGACCAGACTCTAATGACCAGACTCTAATGACCAGACTCTAATGACCAGACTCTAATGACCAGACTGTAATGACCAGACTCTAATGACCAGACTCTAATGACCATACTCTAATGACCAGACTCTAATGACCAGACTCAGATGACCAGACGGTAAACAGTAAACATACATGTAAACAGTAAACATACATGTAAACCATGTAAACATACATGTACACAGTAAACATACATGTACACAGTAAACATACATGTAAACAGTAAACATACATGTAAACATACATGTACACAGTAAACATACATGTAAACTGTAAACATACATGTAAACAGTAAAAATACAATCAAACAGTAAACATACATGTAAACAGCAAACATATATGTAAACAGTAAACATACATGTAAACAGTAAACATACATGTAAACAGGAAACATACATGTAAACAGCAAACATACATGTAAACAACAAACATACATGTAAACGGTAAACATACATGTAAACGGTAAACATACATGTAAACAGTAAACATACATGTAAACAGCAAACATACATGTAAAAATACATGTACACAGTAAACATACATGTAAACAGCAAACATACAGGTAAACAGTAAACATATAGGTAAACAGTAAACATACATGTAAACGGTAAACATACATGTAAACGGTAAACATACATGTAAACATACATGTAAACAGCAAACATACATGTAAACAGCAAACATACAGGTAAACAGTAATAATACAGGTAAACAGTAAACATACATGTAAACAGCAAACATACATGTAAACAGTAAACATACATGTAAACAGTAAACATACATGTAAACAGGAAACATACATGTAAACAGCAAACATACATGTAAACAGCAAACATACATGTAAACGGTAAACATACATGTAAACGGTAAACATACATGTAAACAGTAAACATACATGTAAACAGCAAACATACATGTAAAAATACATGTACACAGAGGAGAGGAAGGAGAGGAAGTAGAGGATAGGAAGGAGAGGAGAGGAGATGAGAGGAAGGAGATGAGAGGAAGGAGAGCAGAGGAGATGAGAGGAAGGAGATGAGAGGAAGGAGAGGAGAGGAAGGAGAGGAGAGGAGATGAGAGGAAGGAGAGGAAGGAGAGGAAGTAGAGGATACGAAGGAGATGAGAGGAAGGAGATGAGAGGAAGGAGAGGAGAGGAGATGAGAGGAAGGAGAGGAGAGGAGATGAGAGGAAGGAGATGAGAGGAAGGAGAGGAAGGAGAGGAGAGGAAGGAAATGAGAGGAAGGAGATGAGTGGAAGGAGAGGAGAGGAGATGAGAGGAAGGAGATGAGTGGAAGGAGATGAGAGGAAGGAGAGGAAGTAGAGGATAGGAAGGAGATGAGAGGAAGGAGAGGAAGTAGAGGATAGGAAGGAGATGAGAGGAAGGAGAGGAAGTAGAGGATAGGAAGGAGATGAGAGGAAGGAGATGAGAGGAAGGAGATGAGTGGAAGGAGAGGAGATGAGATGAGAGGAAGGAGATGAGAGGAAGGAGAGGAAGGAGAGGAAGTAGAGGAGAGCCAACAGACTGAGGTGACGTTTGAAAAGATTAATAGACTATGACAATGTTCCACCTAAGGGGAATATATCTGCAGTAGTGCTGATTCAGAAAGGAAAGATGGGGAGAGAAAAGAGGAGAGACAGGTGAGTGGATAGAGGAGAGGTGAGAGAGGAGAGAGGAGAGACAGGTGACTGGATAGAAGGGAGGTGAGAGAGGAGACAGGAGAGACAGGTGAGTGGATAGAGGAGAGGTGAGAGAGGAGAGAGGAGAGACAGGTGAGTGGATAGAGGAGAGGTGAGAGAGGAGACAGGAGAGACACGCTTGACTGGCACAGTTTGTATGTCTGTTTGTCTCTCTGACTGTCTGATTGGCTGACTGTTTGACTGTCTGATTGGCTGACATTTAGCATGCTATACAGTGTCTGGCTTTGTCATGTTGAACAGGAGGTGAATATAGTTGAGCTTACTTTTGACCCAATTAAGTGATACATGTTAAAGTGCAAAGCTTGTATTACAACGCAACATAGTAAAGATGGCAACATCAGTCTGTCTGATGTGTTTGCCCTCTTAAATACTGATCTGAGAACTCAAATGTTCTGATTGCTTAAGGGTGAATACATCACCATGACATCAATCAGGTCCTTGTTGTCTTGGTTGCCTTAAACTCATTAATAACCATATTAACAATTCTCTTTAGTAGCTGCGTGGATTGATTAGTAATGTAGCACTTAACATTTTTATATAACACCAACATGCGATCTAGACCTGTCTTTAGACCTGTCTTTAGTAAGGCAGCAGCTGAGTTTCTTACAGACAAGTGAAGGATAATACAATGCTCTGAATGAAAATCATTATCAGATCAATATGGTAAACAGGCTTATTTCCATTCATATTGAAATAAATAAAGTCAATCCCAGAATGCAAACTATGTTCACATGATGTTTATTTTGCCACTATGCTGCTGAGTGAACTGATTTTCTGTATGTTTCATGTTGTATGACAACGTGTATGTAAGGATGTTCCAAGACTGTGATTTAGTATTACAGTGGTCTGTCATCCTCTGTTAGAGTTCTAACCCAATCCACAGGCTCTGTTTGAGTTATGACACAGTTCTAACACCATCCACAGGCCCATTACAGTTATGACACAGTTCTAACCCAATCCACAGGCTCTGTTTGAGTTATGACACAGTTATAATCAAATCCATGGGCTCTCTGACTTATGACACAGTTCTAACACCATACAGGCTCTATTACAGTTATAACACAGTCATGACACCATCTACAGCCTCTGTTGCCGTTATGACACAGTTATGACACCATCTACAGCCTCTGTTACAGTTGTAACACATGTCTAACAATGCAAAATTACCAGGAGACTATACAATGTGATTGGTTTGATTGATTAATCTTTCACATTATCATCAGCCTTTGATGTTGTGCCAAAACCCGTTGGGAAGGATTTAAATGCTATTGACCCGGTCAAGGAACCTTAGCTGCCACATAGAACACCCATGAAGATACACATCCAGTATCTGTACACACATGAAGATACACATCCAGTATCTGTACACACATGAAGATACACATCCAGTATCTGTACACACATGAAGATACACATCCAGTATCTGTACACACATGAAGATACACATCCAGTATCTGTACACACATGAAGATACACATCCAGTATCTGTACACACATGAAGATACACATCCAGTATCTGTACACACATGAAGATACACATCCAGTATCTGTACACACATGAAGATACACATCCAGTATCTGTACACACATGAAGATACACATCCAGTATCTGTACTGTACACACATGAAGATACACATCCAGTATCTGTACTGTACACACATTAAGTGTAGATCCGGAAGATTCTGTCCAATATTCACCACATTTCACGTCTTCTGCAACTTGTTTTTTTTGTGTAGATGTGTGTGTCATTGTGTGTGTGTGTGTGTGTGTGTGTGTGTGTGTCTGTGTCTGTGTGTGCTTGTGTGCGTGTGTGTGTGTGATGATGCTTTTGTATTAGTGTGCATGTCCATCACTTTCGGATGACAACCCATTTGCCAGTAAAGTCAGCGTCATCCATCTTCATGTCATTTCACAAAGCAAATTGATTGATAATGGTGCTTGGGGAGCGGCTCTGTGAAATAACAAGAACCAAACAAAACCAAAAGTCACACTTTGTGTCTGCTGACTGTCAATCATTTCTTCATTTCTTCCTTCATTTCATGTTTTTTCTAAATTCCACGCTCTCCATTTTAATGGTGCTTGGGTTCTCGGTTATTGAACACAACTAAATAGATCACTGCAGATATTTGTTCCATGGCTCTTTTACACTTTATTATTAAAGACCAGATGCTAACAGTAGCCTGAAAAACATTTTCTGTAACTAAGTCATCACAAACCAAGATCAGAATGCATTCAATTCAAATGAGCCCGTTGTCTGTTATTGGAAGAGGCTGGAGTAGAGGGTGGAAGAAAATGTTTCTTTAATGCTGCTGCTTTATGGAAATAGTGAGATATTAATGAGACGTCAGATGATGATGATGATACAAGTCACCATACTTCACCACCCGATCTTCATCCTACCCCAATGTGATGACGTGGGACTATCGTTCTGGCACTAGATAGTTCAGCCATCAGGATCTTAAATTGAACCCAATAAGACGATTGGGTAATTTGGTATTCAATCATTGATCTACCATCTTCACATCGAAAAACACAACCACATAGCAACTCCACCCCCCTGTATATCCTTTATACACTGAGCCCCACCCCCCTGTATATCCTTTATACACTGAGCCCCACCCCCCTGTATATCCTTTATACACTGGCCCCACCCCCCCTATATTACCCTCATACATGTGACTGCTCTGCCACTGGCCCCACCCCCCTATATTCCCTTTATACACTGGCCCCACCCCCCTATATTACCCTCATACATGTGACTGCTCTGCCACTGGCTCCACCCCCTATATTCCCTTTATACACTGGCCCCACCCCCCCTATATTACCCTCATACATGTGACTGCTCTGCCACTGGCTCCACCCCCTATTTTCCCTTTATACACTGGCCCCACCCCCCTATATTACCCTCATACATGTGACTGCTCTGCCACTGGCTCCACCCCCTATATTCCCTTTATACACTGGCCCCACCCCCCTATATTACCCTCATACATGTGACTGCTCTGCCACTGGCTCCACCCCTATATTCCCTTTATACACTGGCCCCACCCCCTACATATTACCCTCATACATGTGACTGCTCTGCCACTGGCTCCACCCCCTATATTCCCTTTATACACTGGCCCCACCCCCTATATTACCCTCATACATGTGACTGCTCTGCCACTGGCTCCACCCCCTATATTCCCTTTATACACTGGCCCCACCCCCCTATATTACCCTCATACATGTGACTGCTCTGCCACTGGCCCCACCCCCAATATTCCCTTTATACTGGCCCCACCCCCTATATTACCCTCTACATGTGACTGCTCTGCCACTGGCTCCACCCCCCCTTTATACACTGGCCCCACCCCCTATATTACCCTCATACATGTGACTGCTCTGCCACTGGCTCCACCCCCTATATTCCCTTTATACACTGGCCCCACCCCCCTATATTACCCTCATACATGTGACTGCTCTGCCACTGGCTCCACCCCCTATATTCCCTTTATACACTGGCCCCACCCCCCTATATTACCCTCATACATGTGACTGCTCTGCCACCGGCCCCATACCTCAACACATTGCATATATCTACTGTATAGCAACACCAATGTGATTTATGCTATTGTATATGATGTTTTATGTAAATTTAACTCCTGGTAATCCTAATGTGCTGTGTTGTACAACAATGGACCTGTTATTTTACTTTTGATTTCATTTGTTTTTCTGCTTGTTGTAAAGTAATGCTATGAAAATAACCATCTGTAGGGCTAACTCCCTTTGCATCCACAGTTCTATACTTTTTGATTTATGAAAGCGTTGTCTTACCAGTGCTATTATTACATTTACTTTTTCATTTCATAATAAATGTTTCAAAGAGATACTTTCTTGTTTTTGATTCTATTTGTTAAATGTTATACAGTATAGATATTGTAGAAGCAACACATGAACCCTTACAGGTCTAGTAGACAAATAATAATCACATTTTAATATAATAATAAGCACCTTTTTATATTCACTTTTGAAGACATACTCAAAGCATCTTAAAACCATATAACATCCTCAATCCACATGACATACTCAAATCATAAGATATACAGAATCCATAGGACATACTCAAATCATATGATATACAGAATCCATATGACATACTCAAATCATGATATCCAGAATCCATATGATATACAGAATCCATATGACATACTCAAATCATCTAACATCTTAAAACCATATAACATCCTCAATCCACATGGCATACTCAAATCATATGATATACAGAATCCATATGACATACTCAAATCATGATATCCAGAATCCATATGACATACAGAATCCATATGACATACTCAAATCATATGATATACAGAATCCATATGATATACAGAATCCATATGACATACTCAAATCATATGATATACTCAAATCATATTATATCCAGAATCCATATGACATACTCAAAGCATCTAACATCTTAAAACCATATAACATCCTCAATCCACATGGCATACTCAAATCATAAGATATACAGAATCCATAGGACATACTCAAATCATATGATATACAGAATCCATATGATATACTCAAATCATGATATCCAGAATCCATATGACATACAGAATCCATATGACATACTCAAATCATCTAACATCTTAAAACCATATAACACCCTCAATCCACATGACATACTCAAATCATATGATATACAGAATCCATAGGACATACTCAAAGCATCTAACATCTTAAAACCATATAACAACCTCAATCCACATGACATACTCAAATCATATGATATACAGAATCCATATGACATACTCAAATCATATGATATACAGAATCCATATGACATACTCAAATCATATGATATACAGAATCCATATGACATATTCAAATCATATGATATCCAGAATCTATATGACATACTCAAAGCATCTAACATCTTAAAACCATATAACATCCTCAATCCACATGGCATACTCAAATCATAAGATATACAGAATCCATAGGACATACTCAAATCATATGATATACAGAATCCATATGATATACTCAAATCATGATATCCAGAATCCATATGACATACAGAATCCATATGACATACTCAAATCATATGATATACAGAATCCATATGACATATTCAAATCATATGATATCCAGAATCCATATGACATACTCAAAGCATCTAACATCTTAAAACCATATAACATCCTCAATCCACATGACATACTCAAATCATATGATATACAGAATCCATAGGACATACTCAAATCATATGATATACAGAATCCATATGACATACTCAAATCATGATATCCAGAATCCATATGACATACAGAATCCATAAGACATACTCAAATCATATGATATACAGAATCCATATGACATACTCAAATCATATGATATCCAGAATCCATATGACATACAGAATCCATAAGACATACTCAAATCATATGATATCCAGAATCCATATGACATATTCAAATCATATGATATCCAGAATCCATATGACATACAGAATCCATAAGACATACTCAAATCATATGATATCCAGAATCCATATGACATACAGAATCCATATGACACACTCAAATCATATGACATCCAGAATCCATATGACATACAGAATCCATTCTGACATCCTCAAAGTTTCTTGTCGAATGCACTGAATCACATAGCATCATTTTGAACGATGAAATAATTGTGGCAATGCACAACATCTACATAGAAACCATTTAACAACATATAAAGCAATAATAAAGATACAACAACAGAAAATAATGTATATACATACAATACATACGAATACATACAATAAAAACTAAAAGCAATTTTAGCAAGTGTAACTATGGAGAATATAGACAATATGAATAGAAATGGTACGAATATAAGTGTAGCCTCAGTAATGGGCCTCAGTAATGGGCCTCAGTAAAGGGCCTCAGTAATGGGCCTCAGTAATGGGCCTCAGTAATGGGCCTCAGTAATGGGCCTCAGTAATGGGCCTCAGTAAAGGGCCTCAGTAAAATGGGCCTCAGTAATGGGCCTCAGTAATGGGCCTCAGTAATGGGCCTCAGCAATGGGCCTCAGTAATGGGCCTCAGTAATGGGCCTCAGTAATGGGCCTCAGTAATGGGCCTCAGTAATGGGCCTCAGTAAAGGGCCTCAGTAAAATGGGCCTCAGTAAAATGGGCCTCAGTAATGGGCCTCAGTAATGGGCCTCAGTAATGGGCCTCAGCGATGGGCCTCAGTGATGGGCCTCTGTGATGGGCCTCAGTAATGGGCCTCAGTAATGGGCCTCAGTAAAATGGGCCTCAGTAATGGGCCTCAGTAATGGGCCTCTGTGATGGGCCTCAGTAATGGGCCTCTGTGATGGGCCTCAGTAATGGGCCTCAGTAATGGGCCTCAGTATTGGACTTTAGTAATGGGCCTCAGTAATGGGCCTTTGTAATGGGCCTCTTTAATAGGCCTCAGTAATGGGCCTCAGTAATGGGCCTCAGTATTGGAATTTAGTAATGGGCCTCTTTAATAGGCCTCAGTAATGGGCCTCAGTAATGGGCCTCAGTATTGGACTTTAGTAATGGGCCTCTTTAATAGGCCTCAGTAATGGGCCTCAGTATTGGACTTTAGTAATGGGCCTCTTTAATAGGCCTCAGTAATGGGCCTCTTTAATGGGCCTCTGTAATGGGCCTCTGTAATGGGCCTCTGTAATGGGCCTCTGTTATGGGCCTCTGTAATGGGCCTCTGTGCACCATGTAGTGAACATGACCACCTCTGGATATTTGGGTCATATCAGTCACATTTTGGCACCCAACAATATCATAGGTTCTGGAACAAAAACTTTTACATTGAGTTTTGAATCAGTCTAATCAACTGTATCATTGGTTCTGGATCAGTCTTGTAAATGCAAACATATAGCAAAACTCAAATATCAAACAGCTCCCCTGGTCTGCTTCATCAAACCGTTGTGATTGGCTAACTGAGGTCTGCTTCATCAAACCGTTGTGATTGGCTAACTGAGGTCTGCTTCATCAAACCGTTGTGATTGGCTTCATCAAACCGTTGTGATTGCTAACTGAGGTCTGCTTCATCAAACCGTTGTGATTGGCTAACTGAGGTCTGCTTCATCAAACCGTTGTGATTGGCTAACTGAGGTCTGCTTCATCAAACCGTTGTGATTGGCCTAACTGAACACTACCTCACTACTGAACAAGGTGAGTCTGAATGCATCCACACTGAACCCATGGAGGAGACTGCTGTTTGCTCTACTACTACCACAGCAGACAGGACAGAAGAAAGAGGAGATGGGGAGGAGGAGAAAGAAAGGATACAGAGGAGCGGAGTGGAGAGAGGAGACAGAGGAGAGGAGAGAGGAGACAGAGGAGAGGAGAGAGGAGACAGAGGAGAGGTGAGAGGAGACAGAGGAGAGGAGAGAGGAGACAGAGGAGAGGAGAGAGGAGACAGGAGAGGAGAGAGGAGACAGAAGAGAGGAGAGAGGAGACAGAGGAGAGGAGAGAGGAGACAGAGGAGAGGAGAGAGGAGACAGAGGAGAGGAGAGAGGAGACAGAGGAGAGGAGAGAGGAGGAGAGAGGAGGACAGTGTAATGGTCGTAGAGCAGAAACCAGAGGACTGCAGAACCAGCGTCTCTGTAAAGCTATTTCTTCTTTAATCCTTCACTCCATTTGTTGTCTGTCCAGAGTAGCTCAGTCTGTACTGGAGTTTAAAATAGAGAGCTAAATATGGATGAATATATTCATATATTAACGCTTTAAAGGGTACCCTCTTACTGTGGTCACTTTCAGAGGTTTGTTTCCTACTCATTAACTGTACCTGAAGTGTCCTAGCATCCCTGCATTCATAAACCACTGGACATATTATTGTGACGTTAATTTCACCAGATGTGCAGCATAACAAAACAAACTGTTAGTATTATTACACTGGAGAAAAGAAGAACAGCAGATGTATGTGTCCCTGGGCAGGTGAACAATCACCACAAACAAGATAAACATTAAAAACAAATCATTTCAAATATTTTCTTTGGTTGAGCTCGCCTGGCGCGATGGAACAAACCAACCATCACAAACCCGACTGGAGCAGATACTCTAAGCATTTTAAAGATTTAAAATTGTATTTGAACACAGGTCTAAGTCAGTCACATTCCATCCTTTTTAAAAGGTTTTCTGCAGGCACTCTGTGTGCAGGTCGGTAGGACTAGATATACACAGATTCTTTATCTCAAATCCATTCCATGTTGCTAGGGGTTACTGTGGTTTCACAGTCCCAGGTGGGATGTAACGATTCTGTGTCCTTTCCTGTTCCCAGCATGCTGTTCTGTTATCACCAAATAAGACTAGACTATGTTCAATCAAGTTATATTCACATCTTCTATTTCCAGGGGACATGATCAAGCATTTCCAGCTTTCTGACCTAATCACGTTAGATATGTTCAGCGAATTGCATTCCGTCAGCAAGATGTTACCCTTCAATGTTGACTTTCAGAAGATAAAATTTAATAATGTTCTTCAATCACTGTAATAATAATACTAGCCAACCATACAGTACTGCAGAATTAGTAAGTAATGACAACTTTTTGGTAATGCATTGTACTGTCCACTCTACCAGTTATTTCTACTGTACTTATTATCCACTGTACCGGGTGGCTCTATTGTAATGATATTCCACTGTACCAGGTGGCTCTATTGTACTGATATTCCACTGTACCAGGTGGCTCTATTGTACTGATATTCCACTGTACCGGGTGGCTCTATTGTAATGATATTCCACTGTACCAGGTGGCTCTATTGTACTGATATTCCACTGTACCAGGTGGCTCTATTGTACTGATATTCCACTGTACCAGGTGGCTCTATTGTAATGATATTCCACTGTACCAGGTGGCTCTATTGTACTGATATTCCACTGTACCAGGTGGCTCTATTGTACTGATATTCCACTGTACCAGGTGGCTCTATTGTAATGATATTCCACTGTACCAGGTGGCTCTATTGTAATGATATTCCACTGTACCAGGTGGCTCTATTGTACTGATATTCCACTGTACCAGGTGGCTCTATTGTACTGATATTCCACTGTACCAGGTGGCTCTATTGTACTGATATTCCACTGTACCAGGTGGCTCTATTGTACTGATATTCCACTGTACCAGGTGGCTCTATTGTACTGATATTCCACTGTACCAGGTGGCTCTTTTGTAATGATATTCCACTGTACCGGGTGGCTCTATTGTACTGATATTCCACTGTACCAGGTGGCTCTATTGTACTGATATTCCACTGTACCAGGTGGCTCTATTGTAATGATATTCCACTGTACCAGGTGGGTCTATTGTAATGATATTCCACTCTACCAGGTGGCTCTATTGTAATGATATTCCACTGTGCCAGGTGGCTCTATTGTAATGATATTCCACTGTACCAGGTGGCTCTATTGTACTAATATTCCACTGTACAGGTGGCTCTATTGTAATGATATTCCACTGTACCAGGTGGCTCTATTGTACCGATATTCCACTGTACCAGGTGGCTCTATTGTACTGATATTCCACTGTACCGGGTGGCTCTATTGTAATGATATTCCACTGTACCAGGTGGCTCTATTGTACTGATATTCCACTGTACCAGGTGGCTCTATTGTACTGATATTCCACTGTACCAGGTGGCTCTATTGTAATGATATTCCACTGTACCAGGTGGCTCTATTGTACTGATATTCCACTGTACCAGGTGGCTCTATTGTACTGATATTCCACTGTACCAGGTGGCTCTATTGTAATGATATTCCACTGTACCAGGTGGCTCTATTGTAATGATATTCCACTGTACCAGGTGGCTCTATTGTACTGATATTCCACTGTACCAGGTGGCTCTATTGTAATGATATTCCACTGTACCAGGTGGCTCTATTGTAATGATATTCCACTGTACCAGGTGGCTCTATTGTACTGATATTCCACTGTACCAGGTGGCTCTATTGTACTGATATTCCACTGTACCAGGTGGCTCTATTGTACTGATATTCCACTGTACCAGGTGGCTCTATTGTACTGATATTCCACTGTACCGGGTGGCTCTATTGTAATGATATTCCACTGTACCAGGTGGCTCTATTGTACTGATATTCCACTGTACCAGGTGGCTCTATTGTACTGATATTCCACTGTACCAGGTGGCTCTATTGTAATGATATTCCACTGTACCAGGTGGCTCTATTGTACTGATATTCCACTGTACCAGGTGGCTCTATTGTACTGATATTCCACTGTACCAGGTGGCTCTATTGTAATGATATTCCACTGTACCAGGTGGCTCTATTGTAATGATATTCCACTGTACCAGGTGGCTCTATTGTACTGATATTCCACTGTACCAGGTGGCTCTATTGTAATGATATTCCACTGTACCAGGTGGCTCTATTGTAATGATATTCCACTGTACCAGGTGGCTCTATTGTACTGATATTCCACTGTACCAGGTGGCTCTATTGTACTGATATTCCACTGTACCAGGTGGCTCTATTGTACTGATATTCCACTGTACCAGGTGGCTCTATTGTACTGATATTCCACTGTACCAGGTGGCTCTATTGTACTGATATTCCACTGTACCAGGTGGCTCTTTTGTAATGATATTCCACTGTACCGGGTGGCTCTATTGTACTGATATTCCACTGTACCAGGTGGCTCTATTGTACTGATATTCCACTGTACCAGGTGGCTCTATTGTAATGATATTCCACTGTACCAGGTGGGTCTATTGTAATGATATTCCACTCTACCAGGTGGCTCTATTGTAATGATATTCCACTGTGCCAGGTGGCTCTATTGTAATGATATTCCACTGTACCAGGTGGCTCTATTGTACTAATATTCCACTGTACAGGTGGCTCTATTGTAATGATATTCCACTGTACCAGGTGGCTCTATTGTAATGATATTCCACTGTACCAGGTGGCTCTATTGTACTGATATTCCACTGTACCAGGTGGCTCTATTGTAATGATATTCCACTGTACCAGGTGGCTCTATTGTAATGATATTCCACTGTACCAGGTGGCTCTATTGCACTGATATTCCACTGTACAGGTGGCTCTATTGTAATGATATTCCACTGTACAGGTGGCTCTATTGTAATGATATTCCACTGTACCAGGTGGCTCTATTGTAATGATATTCCACTGTACCAGGTGGCTCTATTGTACTGATATTCCACTGTACCAGGTGGCTCTATTGTAATGATATTCCACTGTACCAGGTGGCTCTATTGTAATGATATTCCACTGTACCAGGTGGCTCTATTGTACTGATATGCCACTGTACAGGTGGCTCTATTGTACTGATATTCCACTGTACCAGGTGGCTCTATTGTACTGATATTCCACTGTACCAGGTGGCTCTATTGTAATGATATTCCACTGTACCAGGTGGCTCTATTGTACTGATATTCCACTGTACAGGTGGCTCTGATATTCCACTGTACAGGTGGCTCTATTGTACTGATATATCCACTGTACCAGCTGGCTCTATTGTACTGATATTCCACTGTACATGTGGCTCTATTGTACTGATATAACCACTGTACCAGCTGGCTCTATTGTACTGATATTCCACTGTACCATGTGGCTCTATTGTACTGATATATCCACTGTACCAGCTGGCTCTATTGTACTGATATTCCACTGCAGCTGTTAGCTATATGGATACTGCCACATATCCAGCTGGCTCTATTGTACTGATATTCCACTGCAGCTGTTAGTCTCACTATATGGATACTGCCACATATCCAGCTGGCTCTATTGTACTGATATTCCACTGCAGCTGTTAGTCTCACTATATGGATACTGCCACATATCCAGCTGGCTCTATTGTACTGATATTCCACTGCAGCTGTTAGTCTCACTATATGGATACTGCCACATATCCAGCTGGCTCTATTGTACTGATATTCCACTGTGTCCAGTTAGTTCCACTGTATTAATAGTTCATTCGGAATAAGAAAAGGAAACCATACAGAAATAACTGTCTCTTACCTGCTTGCATGGTTCTAAGGGTGTGTGAGTGAAGTGGACATTGGGAGACGGCACATTTTATTTTTTTGCCAATGCTTCTTTTTGTGGAACCAATGTTCTGGCATCTAACATGTAGGGGAACATATCCCTCTGTTTGTATGCACTGAAACTAATGATGCATCCTATATGGAATCCTATCACATATACGATGCACACATAAAGTAAATAGTTCTGCAAAGAGTGTGAATCAGTCAAGTACAGGATGTCCTTAAAAATATGTACGTGGGCGAGAAGGCCACTAGTCAGGGCGAAACTCTAAAGAAGTTACAGTTTTCCACTGCTGAGCTGGGAGACACTTTGTGGCCTTTATGGAAGAATGGCAGAAAGAAACTAATCAAATGGAATCTTGGCTAGAGAATGGCATGTGGGAGACTGAGACCAAGTGGAAAAATACATACTGTCTGATGAGACCACAATACAGCATTTTAACCTCAGTGCAAAGCACTATAATTGCCTAACATATCATCCTAAAAATACCACACCAACATGAAGCGAGGTGGTGGCAGCATCATGCTATGGGGATGCTTCTCTGCATCAGGGCCTAAAAGTGTGTTAAGAGAGAGCACAAAATCGTAAAATTACTCAGTAGACTTCAATGAAAACCTGCTGAATCCTGCAAGATGCCAGAGATTTGGCAGAACATTCATCTTTTAACAGGACAATCATTACAAAAACAGCCAAATCCACGCTGGATAAATAAAAAAAGGTAAAAGCCAACGTCATTGAATGCCCCTGTCAAAGGCCTGACCTCAATTCAATTTAAAATATGTGGGAATAGTTCACAATTACTGTTCACCTTGACAGAGCTTGAGCAATTTTGTCACTATGGTGTAGTGCAAGATAAAAGCCAGGCGCAGAGACGTAGATCACATTCGATGGGGTTTTATTTAACCAAAAAAACAAACAAACACCGAACAGAAAACATATATACTGTACTTGTCAAATAAAAGTGTGCTAACACAAATCGACATCTAACTATACAAAACAGCAATCCAGTATTACTCACCTGCATTAGTAAAACAGGAACTAAAACAGGAAGTGCATCACCCTAAAGCCACCGTGTAGAACACAATTCACCATTTACGTGACAAATTTTCTGAAGAACACTAGGCAAAAATGGCTTCCGGCAAATTTGGTAAAGACTTTTCCAAGTAGAGTCATGGCTGTAATTCGTCGCAAAAGGGTCTATACCATATATTGAATAAAAGGGCAGAATACATTTGTAATCAATTATTTTCGTTTTTTCTATTTGAGATAGTATATTACAAATTTTATTGTATTTTTTCTGCCTCAATAATGGAGCATTTTGTATTGATCAATCGCAGAAAAGTTGTCACACAACAACCTGTGGAAAAGTCCATGGTTGGTTAATACTTTTGACAGCAACTCAAACACATGTAGACAATCTTCTGGTTGGAGTCATATATACTTACCTGGAGCCTGGCTCATATTGTCATTTATGTATGATGGATGTTGTTAGTTGTATGAGAGCAAGAGAGTAGAGAGAAATACATTTAAATTGAAATTTAATTGAAAGAGAACGAGAGCGTGAGCGAGAACGATAGATAGATGTAGAAACAGTGGCAGAGAAAGAAAACAAATTGTGTCTGTAGTGTTGGGGACTTCAGTCCTATTGAAGTGTAGATGGCTTCTGTGAGCAGGATGCTACGATAAAACAGACAGATTATAGATACACACACATAATCTGACACACACGTTCACCATCTTAAATCTGCCGCCTTTACTCTGAAGTCATCATGACACTCCTGGAGAAAGCAGCTGTAATCAATGCAAGATATTTACTGTTGTCGTTATATGTGACAGTTATTCACACTGAAGTTAGAACTGTGATTCAGTGGGCAATGTGGAATTATAATGTATCCAGTGTAATGTGATAATGTAATACTAGTATATAGCATTATGTGTTATGTCACTATGTAATGTGATAATGTAATACTAGTATATAACATTATGTGTTATGTCACTATTTAATGTGATAATGTAATACTAGTATATAGCATTATGTGTTATGTCACTATGTAATGTGATAATGTAATACTAGTATATAACATTATGTGTTATGTCACTATGTAATGTGATAATGTAATACTAGTATATAACATTATGTGTTATGTCACTATGTAATGTGATAATGTAATACTAGTATATAACATTATGTGTTATGTCACTATGTAATGTGATAATGTAATACTAGTATATAGCATTATGTGTTATGTCACTATGTAATGTGATAATGTAATACTAGTATATAACATTATGTGTTATGTCACTATGTAATGTGATAATGTAATACTAGTATATAGCATTATGTGTTATGTCACTATGTAATGTGATAATGTAATACTAGTATATAACATTATGTGTTATGTCACTATGTAATGTGATAATGTAATACTAGTATATAACATTATGTGTTATGTCACTATGTAATGTGATAATGTAATACTAGTATATAGCATTATGTGTTATGTCACTATGTAATGTGATAATGTAATACTAGTATATAACATTATGTGTTATGTCACTATGTAATGTGATAATGTAATACTAGTATATAACATTATGTGTTATGTCACTATGTAATGTGATAATGTAATACTAGTATATAGCATTATGTGTTATGTCACTATGTAATGTGATAATGTAATACTAGTATATAACATTATGTGTTATGTGTTATGTCACTATGTAATGTGATATGTAATGTGATAATGTAATACTAGTATATAACATTATGTGTTATGTCACTATGTAATGTGATAATGTAATACTAGTATATAGCATTATGTGTTATGTCACTATGTAATATGATAATGTAATACTAGTATATAGCATTATGTGTTATTTCACTATGTAATGTGATAATGTAATACTAGTATATACCATTATGTGTTATGTCACTATGTAATGTGATAATGTAATACTAGTATATAACATTATGTGTTATGTCACTATGTAATGTGATAATGTAATACTAGTATATAACATTATGTGTTATGTCACTATGTAATGTGATAATGTAATACTAGTATATAGCATTATGTGTTATGTCACTATGTAATATGATAATGTAATACTAGTATATAGCATTATGTGTTATGTCACTATGTAATGTGATAATGTAATACTAGTATATAACATTATGTGTTATGTCACTATGTAATGTGATAATGTAATACTAGTATATAGCATTATGTGTTATGTGTCTATGTAATGATAACATATATATCATTATGTTTTATGTCACTATGTCACATTTCAGTTCAGTGTCTTTTTTAATATTAATTTTTTTGAAAAAATAAAGAGAACGATTAAAAACAGAAGCCCACTAGTTAGAAAGGACATGATAATATGGAATGGTTAACGAGTGATTGTTATTCAGAAAGATACAAGTGTGTATGAGTGCCTGCAAGTGTGTGTGCACGTGTAGGTGTGTGTGTGTGTGTGAGATGTGTGCGTGTGTGTGTGATATGTGTATGTGTGTGTATGTGTGTGTGTGTGTGCGTGTGTGAGATGTGTGTGTGTGTGTGTGTATGAGATGTGTGTGTGTGTGAGATGTGTGTGTGTGTGAGATGTGTGTGTGTGAGATGTGTGTGTGTGTGTGTGAGATGTGTGTGTGTGAGAGATGTGTGCGCGCGTGTGAGTGTGTTAGATGTGTGCGTGCGTTTTTTAAATGCAGTAAATAGAATATTCAAAGCAGAGCAAATAACTATCTGTGTTGTGTATGCAATTATCTCCTTTGTGTTTCTGTTCTGCTTTATTTTAGTCAATTGTCTCAGATTAGGTAATTTATTAATAATAAACGTTTATGTTTTTTCCGAATTTGGAACAATAGGTTATTCATAACAAGATAGTGGGTATTTTATTTTAAAATGTATCTACAATTAAATTCAATCTACAATTAATTAACCTGTAAAATGTTGATTGAAGTAATAAGGAATTGGTACGCCTACGCAAGGTTGTACAACCTAGAAATATAGAATTTGTGATCTCATGATAGTCACTCTGTTTGAATGAACCTATAGTGCTTGTGAGTCACTCTGTTTGAATAAATCTATAGTGCTTGTGAGTCACTCTGAATGAACCTATAGTGCTTGTGAGTCACTCTGAATGAATGAATCTATAGTGCTTGTGAGTCACTCTGTTTGAATGAACCTATAGTGCTTGTGAGTCACTCTGAATGAACCTTTAGTGCTTGTGAGTCAGTCTGAATGAAACTTTAGTGCTTGTGAGTCACTCTGAATGAACCTATAGTGCTTGTGAGTCACTCTGTTTGAATGAACCTATAGTGCTTGTGAGTCACTCTGTTTGAATGAACCTATAGTGCTTGTGAGTCACTCTGTTTGAATGAACCTATAGTGCTTGTGAGTCACTCATAATGAACCTTTAGTGCTTGTGAGTCAGTCTGAATGAAACTTTAGTGCTTGTGAGTCACTCTGAATGAACCTATAGTGCTTGTGAGTCACTCTGTTTGAATGAACCTATAGTGCTTGTGAGTCACTCTTAATGAACCTATAGTGTTTGTGAGTCACTCTGAATGAACCTATAGTGCTTGTGAGTCACTCTGAATGAATGAATCTATAGTGCTTGTGAGTCACTCTGAATGAATGAATCTATAGTGCTTGTGAGTCACTCTGAATGAATTAATCTATAGTGCTTGTGAGTCACTCTGAATGAAACTTTAGTGCTTGTGAGTCACTCTGAATGAATGAATCTATAGTGCTTGTGAGTCACTCTGAATGAATGAATCTATAGTGCTTGTGAGTCCCCTAATCGTCATGAGGTTAATATGTTGTTAGGTGTGCATGTGTTCATATGTCAGGCTTTGACTGACTGAATGCCAACCTGCCAGATGAGACCTGACAGATGCCTGTAAAAACCTATCAGCAAAGCAGGACATTATTGACCAAGTAAATCTGGAAAATAGTAATTTGTCTGGCTTTTTGAGAGACCTGCATGAGGATTTGACTTAACAACAGTTAACCACATCTGTAAAGTACCTGCAGTTTAACCGGGCAGACTGAACCAAAGGTAGGTCCAATGCCTTTATTAAAAACACTTAACACTTTATATCCTACTGCCAGACTGAACCAAAGGTAGGTCCAATGCCTTTATTAAAAACACTTAACACTTTATGACTACTGACAGACTGAACCAAAGGTAGGTCCAATGCCTTTATTCCTTTTAGACAATAATTAGTAACTGTGTTTATATCTTACTCACACGTCTCGTTGTGTGATCACTGTGTTTATATCTTACTCACACGTCTCGTTGTGTGATCACTGTGTTTATATCTTACTCACATGTCTCGTTGTGTGATCACTGTGTTTATATCTTACTCATATGTCTCGTTGTGTGATCACTGTGTTTATATCTTACTCACACGTCTTGTTTTGTGGCCTCCGTTCCCAAATATTGTGTGTTTGAATAGGCTTGTGATGTTAATGAATTTGGAGACGCCTGTACGAATACCTCATATTAACATGTCTGTATATTTATTGGTATTGGTTCAGAACAATACTGAGAATAATGTTGTCATTATAAAATAGCCTTTAGGAGGTAACAGGAGTGGATATCCAATAGTTTCACTCATTTATTACACCTAGCTCAGAGTCTCGCAGCTACCCCCCTTTACTCTTTCTCCAGGCAACTACAAATGAAGTATTCATGTTATTTAGCATTCTAGTTATGACGGTTCGATGGTTTTTCACAAATGGTCAGAGAGGGTTACATGTAAATGTATTTTGCGCCGTCCATTCAGATTTTAGACCCCTGATTAAAAATAGCGTCGTCTCTAATCATCAAATGTGTTGCCAGTTATTTTTCATTATCTTTGTAATCAACGTTGTCGATTGGTTTTGCAGCTCTACCTCAGCTACACTTCCACAAAATGAGGAGAAAACTTGTCATTAAAACCAATTATATTCCTAAATTCATAAACAAGTGTTATATAATTAGACAAATGAAATCCTGGCATCATTAATGAGTGTGTTTTCATTAAACTAATCAAATCTCAGCATTTATAACAATCGAAATACCTGCATTTTAAACAAGTGGTAGATAAACTGTCCTGTCAATAATATTATAATATATATATATAATATGAAACTCGAGGTAGTTGACCAGCTGGATATTAATTCCAGTCTCTGCACTTCCCAACAATAAGGAATGACTTGTCGTTAGACCAATCAATCCTCTGAATTTGTAAAAAAGGAGTTGATACGGTGTATATAATACTAAATCAAATTCACAGTTGATTTAACAACTTTAAAAATCCAGGCAGTTATCAGTCTCCAGCTAGAGATGAATTTTAAACTTTACAATACATGTGTACATGTACAATATAAAATAGTTTGTTTATATTTCACATTTCAGTTCAACTTTAATAATGTTTGCACACACATTAATTACAGCAGATGTTTTTGCACTTGTAGCAACCAAGTCCTGAGTAAAGTTAATTGGTCAGAAGTCCCAGCCTGCACGCCATCTCCCAGTGGCAGACAGGAATGGATCAATGCTGAGAATCGTGTGTGTGTGGATGTCCTTGACCCCTGGGACGGTCTCGTGTGCGTAGCGTTCCGATATTCCATTGATTATTCATGACAAGTCCCCAGCTATAGGAATGAGGAAGTTAAATCGGTTGACTCTCTTTACTGTTGGGCATTAGATTTGGATTGGGCCGTGTTCCTTACTAATGTCAACAATCATTATCTTTGTGTCACTGACATTGTATAACATGTTGCTGTCCTTGCACCACAAAGGCAGTGTGCTCACCTCCTCCTAGTAGGCTGACTCATCACTGTTTGTTGTCAGGCCTCCAACCATGTTGTCATCTGCAGACTATGACAACGTTGGTGTCAAACAGAGACACACAGATATTGGGGAACAGGAAGTATATCAGAGGGCTCAGGTCAAAACTCAGGGGGGTCCTAGGATTAAGAGTGAATGAGGAATTAGTGACCGTTGTCTGGTCTGTGGTCTGTGGTCTGTGGTCTGTGGTCTGGTCTGTGGTCTGTGGTCTGTGGTCTGTGGTCTGTGGTCTGTGGTCTGGTCTGTGGTCTGTGGTCTGTGGTCTGTGGTCTGGCTGAGGTCTGGTCGGTGGTCTGGTCTGTGGTCTGTGGTCTGTGGTCTGGTCTGAGGTCTGGTCGGTGGTCTGGTCTGTGGTCTGGTCTGTGGTCTGTGGTCTGTGGTCTGTGGTCTGTGGTCTGGTCTGAGGTCTGGTCGGTGGTCTGGTCTGTGGTCTGGTCTGTGGTCTGTGGTTTGTGGTTTGTGGTCTGTGGTCTGTGGTCTGTGGTCTGGTCTGTGGTCTGGTCTGTGGTCTGGTCTGTGGTCTGTGGTCTGTGGTCTGTGGTCTGTGGTCTGGTCTGTGGTCTGTGGTCTGTGGTCTGTGGTCTGTGGTCTGTGATCTGGTCTGAGGTATGGTCTGTGGTTCCATGATTAAATAGTTTCATCACATCTTGCATTGCTACCAAAGCCAGCTGGTCATTGGATCTATTATCTCACAGTTATTTCTCAAACCGACTGGTCGTTGTTTCGTTGTATTTGATTTGCTATGTGCCAAGGCAGTTAGCCATGGACAAACATGTTAGTGTCATCTGGCTCCTCATGCAGACTCACACAGAGCGCTGTAACCTTCTTGCTTTTGTATATACAGTAGTGCATAAAACCCATGATCAGCTTAAATTACAGTTTTTCTCCATTGGTTTGGCTCATTTCTTGAAACAGAAATTACATTCTCAAAACTCGAAGATCATTTGGCAAAACAGTCTTACAGTTCAGCATAACACTATAGCTCACTTGCAAAAGCTCATATCTCTCCCAAAACTGTTCACTCATGCTTCAAAACTAAATTCCTTTCCCATATAAAGAGTCAGTGCCACCAAAATGGCAGAGATCCTTCTCAATTGATTTGGCTCATTTCTTGAAACAGACCGGATGTTCTCAACACTCTTGGTGCTTTTGCCAAAATATCGTGGATGGTTCGGCACAACACCATGGTTCACCTGCAAAACCTCCTACCTCTCCCAAAACAGTTCACTTATGTGTCAAAACTAAATTTCCTTCTCATTTAAGCAGTCAGTGCCCCCAAAATGCTTCGTCCCTTTGGCATTGTGTAAGCACTGCAAGTCAAAATGTTTAGATGCTTTGTCACTATGGCAGAGGACCACTGAATTATCCCTCATGTCCACCTTTCAGTCTTATCCCAGTCCTTCATTGATAATAGTTACTGTACTGTTTTGTTGTCTAGCTAACAGAATACAATTAAGTATAAAACTGAAAAATAAATTAGAAATAGGATTTTAGGGTAAGAGCCCCGCCCCCCCAGCCCCGCCCCCGCCCATCACACATTGCACTGATACTGCTAAGGAAATTGTAACCTTTATCACTCATACACATAAAGTAACTTCCATACATCAGAGTAAAAATAAATGTATACAGCATAATATACTGGAATTTAAAGACAAACAAAAAACACTGAAAATTATATGCAGCCTACAGTGCTGTAAATACAGTAAAACTGGAGTTTCACAACTAACAATTCTTCACTGGTCACTGTCCTCACCCTCCTGGCCATCCACATGCTTCTGTCTGTCTGGCCACAGATTCATCAATACTGTGGAAAATAAACTATTCCACACACACACAAAATAAATAGGTAAATGTGTAAATAAATATATTTCTTGCTCTATGCACAGTGTCCTGTCCTATATAACATATAATTCCATCATTGACTGACTAAATGCCTGTTTTCCCTGCTATCGGTTTGGATGATAGAGCAGACTGTAGAGTGAGACACATTAGGCTGGATGATGGAGCAGACTGTAGAGTGAGACACATTAGGCTGGATGATGGAGCAGACTGTAGAGTGAGACACATTAGGCTGGATGATAGAGCAGACTGTAGAGCGAGGCACATTAGGCTGGATGATGGAGCAGACTGTAGAGTGAGACACATTAGGCTGGATGATGGAGCAGACTGTAGAGTGAGACACATTAGGCTGGATGATAGAGCAGACTGTAGAGTGAGACACATTAGGCTGGATGATAGAGCAGACTGTAGAGCGAGACACATTAGGCTGGATGATGGAGCAGACTGAGAGTGAGACACATTAGGATGGATGATGGAGCAGACTGTAGAGTGAGACACATTAGGATGGATGATGGAGCAGACTGTAGAGTAAGACACATTAGGCTGGATGATGGAGCAGACTGTAGAGTGAGACACATTAGGATGGATGATGGAGCAGACTGTAGAGCGAGACACATTAGGCTGGATGATGGAGCAGACTGAGAGTGAGACACATTAGGATGGATGATGGAGCAGACTGTAGAGTGAGACACATTGGGCTGGATGATAGAGCAGACTGTAGAGTGAGACACATTAGGCTGGATGATAGAGCAGACTGTAGAGCGAGGCACATTAGGCTGGATGATGGAGCAGACTGTAGAGTGAGACACATTAGGCTGGATGATGGAGCAGACTGTAGAGTGAGACACATTAGGCTGGATGATAGAGCAGACTGTAGAGTGAGACACATTAGGCTGGATGATAGAGCAGACTGTAGAGCGAGACACATTAGGCTGGATGATGGAGCAGACTGAGAGTGAGACACATTAGGCTGGATGATAGAGCAGACTGTAGAGTGAGACACATTAGGCTGGATGATAGAGCAGACTGTAGAGTGAGACACATTAGGCTGGATGATAGAGCAGACTGTAGAGTGAGACACATTAGGCTGGATGATGGAGCAGACTGTAGAGCGAGACACATTAGGCTGGATGATAGAGCAGACTGTAGAGTGAGACACATTAGGCTGGATGATAGAGCAGACTGTAGAGCGAGACACATTAGGCTGGATGATGGAGCAGACTGAGAGTGAGACACATTAGGCTGGATGATAGAGCAGACTGTAGAGTGAGACACATTAGGCTGGATGATAGAGCAGACTGTAGAGTGAGACACATTAGGCTGGATGATAGAGCAGACTGTAGAGTGAGACACATTAGGCTGGATGATAGAGCAGACTGTAGAGTGAGACACATTAGGCTGGATGATAGAGCAGACTGTAGAGTGAGACACATTAGGCTGGATGATAGAGCAGACTGTAGAGTGAGACACATTAGGCTGGATGATAGAGCAGACTGTAGAGTGAGACACATTAGGCTGGATGATGGAGCAGACTGTAGAGCGAGACACATTAGGCTGGATGATAGAGCAGACTGTAGAGTGAGACACATTAGGCTGGATGATAGAGCAGACTGTAGAGCGAGACACATTAGGCTGGATGATAGAGCAGACTGTAGAGTGAGACACATTAGGCTGGATGATGGAGCAGACTGTAGAGCGAGACACATTAGGCTGGATGATAGAGCAGACTGTAGAGTGAGACACATTAGGCTGGATGATGGAGCAGACTGTAGAGCGAGACACATTAGGCTGGATGATAGAGCAGACTGTAGAGCGAGACACATTAGGCTGGATGATGGAGCAGACTGAGAGTGAGACACATTAGGCTGGATGATAGAGCAGACTGTAGAGTGAGACACATTAGGCTGGATGATAGAGCAGACTGTAGAGTGAGACACATTAGGCTGGATGATAGAGCAGACTGTAGAGTGAGACACATTAGGCTGGATGATAGAGCAGACTGTAGAGTGAGACACATTAGGCTGGATGATAGAGCAGACTGTAGAGTGAGACACATTAGGATGGATGATAGAGCAGACTGTAGAGCGAGACACATTAGGCTGGATGATAGAGCAGACTGTAGAGTGAGACACATTAGGCTGGATGATAGAGCAGACTGTAGAGCGAGACACATTAGGCTGGATGATAGAGCAGACTGTAGAGCGAGAGACATTAGGCTGGATGATGGAGCAGACTGTAGAGTGAGACACATTAGGCTGGATGATGGAGCAGACTGTAGAGCGAGGCACATTAGGCTGGATGATAGAGCAGACTGTAGAGTGAGACACATTAGGCTGGATGATAGAGCAGACTGTAGAGCGAGACACATTAGGCTGGATGATAGAGCAGACTGTAGAGTGAGACACATTAGGCTGGATGATAGAGCAGACTGTAGAGCGAGACACATTAGGCTGGATGATAGAGCAGACTGTAGAGTGAGACACATTAGGCTGGATGATGGAGCAGACTGTAGAGTGAGACACATTAGGCTGGATGATGGAGCAGACTGTAGAGTGAGACACATTAGGCTGGATGATAGAGCAGACTGAGAGTGAGACACATTAGGCTGGATGATGGAGCAGACTGTAGAGTGAGACACATTAGGCTGGATGATAGAGCAGACTGAGAGTGAGACACATTAGGCTGGATGATGGAGCAGACTGAGAGTGAGACACATTAGGCTGGATGATGGAGCAGACTGTAGAGTGAGACACATTAGGCTGGATGATAGAGCAGACTGTAGAGTGAGACACATTATGCTGGATGATGGAGCAGACTGAGAGTGAGACACATTAGGCTGGATGATGGAGCAGACTGTAGAGTGAGACACATTAGGCTGGATGATAGAGCAGACTGTAGAGCGAGACACATTAGGCTGGATGATAGAGCAGACTGTAGAGTGAGACACATTAGGCTGGATGATAGAGCAGACTGTAGAGTGAGACACATTAGGCTGGATGATAGAGCAGACTGTAGAGTGAGACACATTAGGCTGGATGATGGAGCAGACTGTAGAGTGAGACACATTAGGCTGGATGATAGAGCAGACTGTAGAGCGAGACACATTAGGCTGGATGATAGAGCAGACTGTAGAGCGAGACACATTAGGCTGGATGATGGAGCAGACTGTAGAGTGAGACACATTAGGCTGGATGATGGAGCAGACTGTAGAGTGAGACACATTAGGCTGGATGATGGAGCAGACTGTAGAGTGAGACACATTAGGCTGGATGATGGAGCAGACTGTAGAGTGAGACACATTAGGCTGGATGATGGAGCAGACTGTAGAGTGAGACACATTAGGCTGGATGATAGAGCAGACTGAGAGTGAGACACATTAGGCTGGATGATGGAGCAGACTGTAGAGTGAGACACATTAGGCTGGATGATAGAGCAGACTGAGAGTGAGACACATTAGGCTGGATGATGGAGCAGACTGAGAGTGAGACACATTAGGCTGGATGATGGAGCAGACTGTAGAGTGAGACACATTAGGCTGGATGATAGAGCAGACTGTAGAGTGAGACACATTAGGCTGGATGATGGAGCAGACTGAGAGTGAGACACATTAGGCTGGATGATGGAGCAGACTGTAGAGTGAGACACATTAGGCTGGATGATAGAGCAGACTGTAGAGCGAGACACATTAGGCTGGATGATAGAGCAGACTGTAGAGTGAGACACATTAGGCTGGATGATAGAGCAGACTGTAGAGTGAGACACATTAGGCTGGATGATGGAGCAGACTGTAGAGCGAGACACATTAGGCTGGATGATAGAGCAGACTGTAGAGTGAGACACATTAGGCTGGATGATGGAGCAGACTGTAGAGTGAGACACATTAGGCTGGATGATAGAGCAGACTGTAGAGTGAGACACATTAGGCTGGATGTTGGAGCAGACTGTAGAGCGAGACACATTAGGCTGGACACGGCGACCTGCCTCCGCCATTGTGAGGCCATGGTTGATGACATGGTCTATAATTGAGGCCCGAATTTCATCTGGGACAGCATGGTGTCTTCATGCTCCTCGGCCTCTTCCCCCTATTCCACCACCACGCACCCTTACTCCTATTCCTCTTCTTCTTGTTCTTCCTCTTCCTCGAGCAGGCAGTTGCCCTTGTTCATTTACTTGGCCAGGTGCCTCCATGTTTAGAAGATGTACTGGTCCTGCATGGTCAAGCTCTTCTTTACATACATGTTTGGCAGCATTCACAGTCATGGACAGCACCTGTCAGCTAACTAAACATACTGTTTGATTGGTCATCTGAGATGTGTGACAGTCCTCCTTCAGTCAAGTTATAGTTTCAATCAATTGCTGTAATATGTAAATGTACCAAATGATCCAAGGGATTTATATATGGTATTCATGGTTTTATGTTCTTGACTACTTTTGACAATTGAACAGACTATTGTGCATGTGATGACTTACACAATGAAATGACGCTGACACGTTTTGGAGCGAAAAACCACTAGACTGAGAATCAACAATCAGTTTAGATCAACAAGATCTATTCACTTGGAAATTGTGCTAAATGTAGGCTACCTGTACTTGATCATTTGCAAAGATGTACTAAGACATTTGCAATTTGATGAAATGAATGAGAAATTCAATTCTGTTTTGAACAATTGCCAAGTGGTTTGGAGGTTTGTCCATGTTGTTTTGTCCATGAATGTAATTTCTGTTTCAAAAAATGAGCCAAACCAATGGAGAAAAACTGTAATATGTTGTGAAAACGAAGCAGCGTGTTTCATCAACTCCATACCAGCTGCAGTACAAACAGCTCTAGCGGCAAGCAGACATAAGAGTGCCATGATATGAATGGGTTTGTAATCTGATCAGACCCCAAGATAAAATATAATTTAGAACAAAAGACTCAAGCTACTCCAGAAGGACCTGGTCTGAATTCCAGGGAGGACTAAGCCTAAAAATGCCACTGAACAAGTCACATTTTGGTTTGGTCTTACCTCTTATTTACTCTGCCAATACAGTGATATGTGTTTGTGACTAAGAGTGTGTGCATTGTGTGTGTGTCAAGTGTATGGCTATGTGGTGTGATTATGAGTGTGTGTGTGTGTGTGTGTGTGTGTGTGTGTGTGTGTGTGTGTGTGTGTGTGTGTGTGTGTGTGTGTGTGTGTGTGTGTGTGTGTGTGTGTGTGTGTGTGTGTGTGTGTGTGTGTGGCTTTGTGATGTGATTATGAGTGTGTGTGTGTGTGTGTGTGTGTGTGTGTGTGTGTGTGTGTGTGTGTGTGTGGCTATGTGATGTGATTATGTGTGTGTGTGTGTGTGTGTGTGTGTGTGTGTGTGTGTGTGGCTATGTGATGTGATTATGAGTGTGTGTGTGTGTGATGTGTATGTGATTGTGTGTGTGTGTGTGTGTGTGATGTGATTATGAGTGTGTGTGTGTGTGATGTGTATGTGATTGTGTGTGTGTGTGTGTGTGTGTGAGGTGTATGTGATTGTGTGTGTGTGTGTGTGTGTGTGTGTGTGTGTGATTGTGTGTGTGTGTGTGTGTGTGTGTGTGTGTGTGTGATGTGATTATGAGTGTGTGTGTGTGTGTGTGTATGTGTATGTGATTGTGTGTGTGTGTGTGTGTGTGTGTGTGTGATGTGTTTATGAGTGTGTGTGTGTGTGTGTGTGTGTGTGTGTGTGTGTGTGTGTGTGTGTGTGTGTGTGTGTGTGTGTGTGTGTGTGGCTATGTGGTGTGATTATGAGTGTGTGTGTGTGTGATGTGATTATGAGTGTGTGTGTGTGTGTGTGTGGCTATGTGATGTGATTATGAGTGTGTGTGTGTGTGTGTGTGTGTGTGTGTGTGTGTGTGTGTGTGTGTGTGTGTGATTGTGTCTGTGCCAAGAGTGTTTGTATCTGATCATTTGAACCTCAGTGCTTTTTGTCAATAAAAATACCACCGGTTTGTGTCAAATTGTTTTGTGGTCAACTTGACTGAGGTGCAGCATTTTACTGTCAGAAAAAGCAAGCAAACAGTAAAACTATGACCTGATTTATCATGTGGGGGTCCACGTCTAGCAAAATTAAGGAGAACGTAACTCTGGTAGAGCATTCAGATATTGACCAATCACCTTATTCTGTCACCGTGAGCTAATAGATCTGTGTTTGGCTGCTAACAGAATGAATGAACCACTTCTGTCATCTGATTGGAATGGAGCTCCTCTGTTTAATGTTGTACATTATTAATTATGTTTAATGAAAAACAAGATGGGATTTGGCTAACCTTTTATTACACTATTGAAGCAACACCAAAACACTGTTTCAAAATTAAACAGATTAGGTGATTAAAACATTTCCAAATCTTTGGCTTTTTGAATGTTAATTAGCGTAGGTAGTTGTGCCAGGAAACCTGAGTGGTTATTGGCAGGCAGTTCCTATCACAAGGTCATATTTTATACCTGTCTATTTAAATGTCAGGTTCCTTATTCTGATATGCTGGTGCTCAGTCTAGAATGCTGGGTAAAATCCCCCCCCCCCAGCACCCCAGCCTTAACCTGTTTGGTTCTGGGTTCTCTTCTCGGGTACGTCCGTATTATCTAGCTCATTGTCTGCGGGGGGTGCCATTTATAATATTAGAGAACCTAATGTCAGAATATCAGAACCTAATGTCAGAACATAATATCAGAACCTAATGTCATTACAGCACATGTTCAGAACCTAATGTCAGAACATAATGTCAGAACATAATATCAGAACCTAATGTCATTACAGCACATGTTCAGAACCTAATGTCAGAACCTAATGTCAGAACATAATATCAGAACCTAATGTCAGTAGAGCACATATTCAGAACCTAATGTCAGAACATAATGTTCAGAACCTAATGTCAGTACAGCACATGTTCAGAACCTAATGTTCATTGATGTGTATAGGTTATCTAATAAATGGTTAAATTAATATGCAGGGTATTCTCTCTGTGTGTGTGTGTGCGTGTGTGTGTGTGTGTGAGTGTGTGTGTGTGTGTGTGTGTGTGTGTGTGTGTGTGTGTGTGTGTGTGTGTGTGTGTGTGTGTGTGTGTGTGTGTGTGTGTGTGAGTGTTAGCACCTTTTTCTCAGCTCTGTGGTGAAGTGTGTGTGTGTTACAATGGTTGAGAGAGCAGATAAGGTCTTGTGATATATGGAGGAAAGTCGCTGTCAGAGGAATATATTACACTTAAGTAAAATATGGTGTGTCTTTTGTTCTACTTTCCTGAGCTGAGGACATGGCAGGTCTCTATATATCTCTCTTCACATCTCCTAGTGACTCTATCTATCTCTCTTTCTTTCTTCACATCTCCTAGTGTCTCTATCTATCTCTCTTTCTTTCTGGACTAGATGGTAATTGTGTCAACGTGTGTGATGCTGGAGAAATGGACAGGAGTAAAGATCTGAGGAGAAATGGACAGGAGTAAAGACCTGAGGAGAAATGGGCCGGAGTAAAGACCTGAGGAGAAATGGACAGGAGTAAAGATCTGAGGAGAAATGGACAGGAGTAAAGATCTGAGGAGAAATGGGCAGGAGTAAAGATCTGAGGAGAAATGGACAGGAGTTAAGACCGAAGGAGAAATGGACAGGAGTAAAGACCTGAGGAGAAATGGACAGGAGTAAAGATCTGAGGAGAAATGGACAGGAGTAAAGATCTGAGGAGAAATGGGCAGGAGTAAAGACCTGAGGAGAAATGGACAGGAGTAAAGACCTGAGAAATGGACAGGAGTAAAGACCTGAGGAGAAATGGGCAGGAGTAAAGACCTGAGGAGAAATGGACAGGAGTAAAGATCTGAGGAGAAATGGACAGGAGTAAAGACCTGAGGAGAAATGGACAGGAGTAAAGATGAGGAGAAATGGACAGGAGTAAAGACCTGAGGAGAAATGGACAGGAGTAAAGACCTGAGGAGAAATGGGCAGGAGTAAAGACCTGAGGAGAAATGGACTGAGGAGAAAGGAGGAGTAAAGATCTGAGGAGAAATGGACAGGAGTAAAGATCTGAGGAGAAATGGACAGGAGTAAAGATCTGAGGAGAAATGGACAGGAGTAAAGACCTGAGGAGAAATGGGCCGGAGTAAAGACCTGAGGAGAAATGGACAGGAGTAAAGACCTGAGGAGAAATGGACAGGAGTAAAGATCTGAGGAGAAATGGACAGGAGTAAAGACCTGAGGAGAAATGGACAGGAGTAAAGACCTGAGGAGAAATGGGCAGGAGTAAAGACCTGAGGAGAAATGGACAGGAGTAAAGACCTGAGGAGAAATGGACAGGAGTAAAGACCTGAGGAGAAATGGACAGGAGTAAAGACCTGAGGAGAAATGGGCAGGAGTAAAGACCTGAGGGACTTTGACTAGGTCCAAATTGTAATGGCCAGACGACTGGGTCAGAGCATCTCTGACACAACACGCCTTGTGGGGTGCTCCTGGTCAACTGTTGTGAGTACCTACTGATATTGGTTGAGCAGCGACAGACCACTTATTGAGGCTCATTGATGTGCGGTGGCAACAAAGGCCATCCTGTCTTGTCCCATCTGACAGAAGGTGAACATGAAACACCCAGTATATGACCCCCTGCTGTGTGTGGGGCAGTG
The DNA here is from genome assembly GCA_029465975.1 of Dallia pectoralis. Lineage (NCBI taxonomy): Eukaryota > Metazoa > Chordata > Actinopteri > Esociformes > Umbridae > Dallia > Dallia pectoralis. The sequence goes on along the minus strand of CM055739.1, from coordinate 693,512 downwards.
TAGCAACAGACCGGTCAGACTGCCCCAGGATCACCCCTCTCCATCAAGTTTCTTCATTGTGCACGTGAGTGTTACTGGGCCTTGCAGCAGAGGCAGAATGACGTCTGGTCCGATGAGTCACATTGTCTTTTACTTCACGTGGACAGTCATGTTTATGTGCTCCGATTATCTAGGGAAGTCCCCCAGTTTTTTAAAACAATTTTCTGCTGGGTCCGCGCATTTATATGCTCATCAATTTGACCCCAACATTGTTGCAGACCATTGTACATCCCTTCTTTCAGCAGGATAATATGCCATACCACACCTGCACACCTTGTTTGTGAATGATTTGAGGAATGTAATGAAGAGTTGATGTTCCCCCGTCCTGCTAATTTCACAGATCTCAATGTGATTAAGCATCTGTGGGATGTGCTGGACCAAGAAAGCTGATCCACGGCAGCTACACCTAGCAACTTACAGGACTTGAAGGATCTGCTGCTAATGTCTTGGTACCAGATACCACAGGACACCTTCAGGACTCTTTCCCTCACCCTCTCCCTCTCCCTCTCCCTCACCCTCTCCCTCTCCCTCACCCTCACCCTCACCCTCACCTTCACCCTCTCCATCTCCCCCTCTCTCTCCCTCACCTTCTCCCTCACCCTCACACTCACCCTCTCCCTCTGCCTCACCCTCTCCCTCACCCTCACCCTCACCCTCACCCTCACCTTCACCCTCTCCATCTCCCCCTCTCTCTCCCTCACCTTCTCCCTCACCCTCACCCTCACCTTCTCCCTCACCCTCACCCTCACCCTCTCCTTCTCCCTCACCCTCTCCCTCACCCTCTCCCTCTCCCTCGCCCTCTCCCTCACCCTCTCCCTCTCCCTCACCCTCTCCCTCTCCCTCACCCTCACCCTCTCCCTCACCCTCTCCCTCTCCCTCACCCTCTCCCTCTCCCTCACCCTTTCCCTCACCCTCACCCTCTCCCTCACCCTCTCCCTCTTCCTCACCCTCTCCCTCACCCTCTCCCTCAGTCTCTCTCTGCTTTACTCCTGCAGTTGGTCTTTCTGCAGTCCCTGATTTTGCAGCAGTACACACCCACTACTCTACCCCCTTCCCTCGCTCTTTGTTTGAGAGGGAACAAACTGAGAGATGTTTTAGCCAGAAACAGCAGCTGGACGGCTGGTTTATCAGTCCTCTGTTATATGCAGAGGTGTAAAAGTGTCAAACATTTGGCTGCCTTATTTAGATGGACTGATTCTATTCTGGCCAGTCTAACTGTGCAGAAGTCCCAAATGGAGCCCTGTGACCAGAGCCCTCTGGCTGTGGACAACTATCAAGTGCACTGCTCTGTATTCCAGGTGCCATTGGAGACGTTCCCTGACTGACTACAGGCTGAATTAGGGACGGGATGAAATTGGTTTCCGCTATCTCACAGAAAACATAGTTTTCTCAGGCTTTTCTTCTACTTTCTCATCATGTCTTTTCTGTCCCTCTTTTTTCTCCTTGCCTTTCACTTCTCTCCGCTTGTCTTCTATTTCCTTTTTCTCTTCTCCATACCTATATTTTGTTCCTTTCTTTTCCATCTCTTCCTGCCTCTCTTTCTCCGACTTAGGGGATTGTGTCTCTCTCTCTGTCTCGTTTTTGCTGAGATATTTCTGATGAATAGATTATTTTTTGTTTTTTTTTACTTTTCACGCTGTAGCATTTTTGTCAGCAACCTGGGTCCCTAAAGACAGAGACACATCATTCTGTGTGGGGAAGGCTAAGGTGGATAAGTATGTCATAGGTGGGTTTAATGTTGGTGTGATATTGTGACATACCCATACATAACACTACATAACCCTATACATAACACTACATAACCCTATACATAACACTACATAACCCTATACATAACACTACATAACCCTATACATAACACTACATAACCCTATACATAACACTACCTAACCCTATACATAACACTACATAACCCTATACATAACACTACCTAACCCTATACATAACACTACATAACCCTATACATAACACTACCTAACCCTATACATAACACTACATAACCCTATACATAACACTACCTAACCCTATAAATAACCCTACATAACCCTATACAAAACACTACATAACCCTATACATAACACTACATAACCCTATACATACCACTACCTAACCCTATACATAACACTACCTAACCCTATACATAACACTACATAACCCTATACATAACACTACATAACCCTATACATAACACTACATAACCCTATACACAACAGTACATAACCCTATACATACCACTACCTAACCCTATACATAACACTACCTAACCCTATACATAACACTACCTAACCCTATACATAACACTACATAACCCCATACATACCACTACATAACCCTATACATACCACTACATAACCCTATACATACCACTACATAACCCTATACATACCACTACATAACCCTATACATACCACTACATAACCCTATACACAACAGTACATAACCCCATACATGACACTACATAACCCTATACATAACACTACATAACCCTATACACAACAGTACATAACCCTATACATGACACTACATAACCCTATACATAACACTACATAACCCTATACATAACACTACCTAACCCTATACATAACACTACCTAACCCTATACATAACCCTACATAACCCCATACAAAACGCTACATAACCCTATACATAACACTACCTAACCCTATACATAACACTACATAACCCCATACATACCACTACATAACCCTATACATACCACTACATAACCCTATACATACCACTACATAACCCTATACACAACAGTACATAACCCCATACATGACACTACATAACCCTATACATAACACTACATAACCCTATACACAACAGTACATAACCCCATACATGACACTACATAACCCTATACATAACACTACATAACCCTATACATAACACTACATAACCCTATACATAACCCTACATAACCCTATACATAACACTACCTAACCCCATACATAACACTACCTAACCCTATACATAACACTACATAACCCTATACATAACACTACATAACCCTATACACAACAGTACATAACCCCATACATGACACTACATAACCCTATACATAACACTACATAACCCTATACATAACACTACATAACCCTATACAAAACGCTACATAACCCTATACATAACACTACCTAACCCCATACATAACACTACCTAACCCTATACATAACACTACCTAACCCTATACATAACACTACCTAACCCTATACATAACACTACATAACCCTATACATAACACTACATAACCCTATACATAACACTACATAACCCTATACATAACACTACATAACCCTATACACAACAGTACATAACCCCATACATACCACTACATAACCCTATACATAACACTTCATAACCCTATACATACCACTACCTAACCCCATACATAACACTGCATAACCCTATACATACCACTACCTAACCCTATACATAACACTACCTAACCCTATACATAACACTACATAACCCTATACACAACAGTACATAACCCCATACATAACACTGCATAACCCTATACATACCACTACCTAACCCCATACATAACACTGCATAACCCCATACATACCACTACCTAACCCTATACATAACACTACATAACCCTATACATAACACTACATAACCCTATACACAACAGTACATAACCCCATACATACCACTACATAACCCTATACATAACACTACATAACCCTATACATACCACTACCTAACCCCATACATAACACTGCATAACCCTATACATACCACTACCTAACCCTATACATAACACTACCTAACCCTATACATAACACTACATAACCCTATACATAACACTACATAATCCTATACATACCACTACCTAACCCTATACATAACACTACATAACCCTATACATAACACTACCTAACCCTATACATAACACTACATAACCCTATACATACCACTACCTAACCCTATACATAACACTACCTAACCCTATACATAACACTACATAACCCTATACATACCACTACATAACCCTATACATAACACTACATAACCCTATACATACCACTACCTAACCCTATACACAACAGTACATAACCCCATACATACCACTACATAACCCCATACATACCACTACATAACCCTATACATAACCCTACATAACCCTATACATAACACTACATAACCCGATATCTCATAATACCAATGTCCTCTGTACGCCCTCAGTACAATCTCATCCGTTTCCTCCTCTCTGTCCCTTTAAGCCACCTTCCTCTTCATGCCTGTTAGGAGACCTCTCTTGGTGTCCCAGAAAATGGGGAGAGGAGAGGTGCGGAGAGAGAGGAGTGAGAGAGAAGGTTGGACGAAGAGAACATTTTGGTTGGAAAGCAAGAGGGAGGGAAAAGAGAGAGGAGAGATAGAGAGAAGAGGGAAGCAGGAGAGAAGGGAGTGAAAGATGGGAGAGGATAGAGAGAATATAATAAAGATAGTGAGGAGAGGGAAAAAGTAAAGAGAGAGGATAAGTGATGAGACAAATGAGACCCCTATTTAGGAAAAAGCACTCCCCTGATCTATATAAAAGCACTCCCCTGATCTATATAAAAGCACACCCCTGATCTATATAAAAGCACACCCCTGATCTATATAAAAGCACTCCCCTGATCTATATAAAAGCACTCCCCTGATCTATATAAAAGCACACCCCTGATCTATATAAAAGCACTCCCCTGATCTATATAAAAGCACATCCCCTGATCTATATAAAAGCACTCCCCTGATCTATATAAAAGCACACCCCTGATCTATATAAAAGCACACCCCTGATCTATATAAAAGCACTCCCTGATCTATATAAAAGCACTCCCTGATCTATATAAAAGCACACCCCTGATCTATATAAAAGCACACCCCTGATCTATATAAAAGCACTCCCCTGATCTATATAAAAGCACACCCCTGATCTATATAAAAGCACACCCCTGATCTATATAAAAGCACACCCCTGATCTATATAAAAGCACACCCCTGATCTATATAAAAGCACACCCCTGATCTATATAAAAGCACACCCCTGATCTATATAAAAGCACTCCCTGATCTATATAAAAGCACACCCCTGATCTATATAAAAGCACACCCCTGATCTATATAAAAGCACACCCCTGATCTATATAAAAGCACACCCCTGATCTATATAAAAAGCACATCCCAGATCTATATAAAAGCACTCCCTGATCTATATAAAAGCACACCCCTGATCTATATAAAAGCACTCCCCTGATCTATATAAAAGCACTCCCTGATCTATATAAAAGCACACCCCTGATCTATATAAAAGCACACCCCTGATCTATATAAAAGCACACCCCTGATCTATATAAAAGCAGATCACACCCTGATCTATATAAAAGCACTCCCATGATCTATATAAAAGCACACCCCTGATCTATATAAAAGCACACCCCTGATCTATATAATAAAAGCACACCCTGATCTATATAAAAGCACACCCCTGATCTATATAAAAGCACACCCCTGATCTATATAAAAGCACACCCCTGATCTATATAAAAGCACACCCCTGATCTATATAAAAGCACACCCCTGATCTATATAAAAGCACACCCCTGATCTATATAAAAGCACACCCTGATCTATATAAAAGCACACCCCTGATCTATATAAAAGCACACCCCTGATCTATATAAAAGCACACCCCTGATCTATATAAAAGCACTCCCCTGATCTATATAAAAGCACTCCCCTGATCTATATAAATGCACACCCCTGATCTATATAAAAGCACTCCCCTGATCTATATAAAAGCACTCCCCTGATCTATATAAAAGCACACCCCTGATCTATATAAAAGCACACCCCTGATCTATATAAAAGCACACCCCTGATCTATATAAATGCACACCCCTGATCTATATAAATGCACACCCCTGATCTATATAAAAGCACCCCTGATCTATATAAAAGCACACCCCTGATCTATATAAAAGCACACCCCTGATCTATATAAAAGCACTCCCCTGATCTATATAAAAGCACACCACTGATTTCAGAAGGGTCCTTAGATGTGATTCTTGTGTTACGGTTGTGCTCATAGTTATTTGTGTTTTACGGTGACCCAGAACCTCTCCTCAGATAAGAGGATTATATCTCTAATGAACAACAATGGGATGTATTTGATCCATCCAACCCTGGAGAGTGGGACTATTGTATCTCCAAGGGTTCTGTCAAGTAGTCCAACTCCCCGTTGGATTTCTAGAAAATGAATACCTAAAATAATTGGTTAAAGTTTTTTCTTTTAATTACCAGTTTGGTAACTTTGGGATTTAGTTTTTTGTAATGATAATCCAGTACTTT